>JABSNV010000571.1:0-41355 GCA_024085815.1 Flaveria linearis | reverse complement strand
TGTGATTGTAACCAATGCCAAACTTCACATTGGAAGCTGTTTGCTTGCTAAGAAGCATTTCAAAAACCCTTGCATGATTGCACCCCATCGATCACACTCAACTTGGGTGGTTGCAAGAGTTTCCTTGAGGTCTTGTACTTCTCTAGAAGTACATCTTCCTAGCTTTAGCATCTTTGATTTTTGGCATTTAAGCTTGTAAATCTCACATTTTTATCTTTTAGAACAACCTCAAAATCAGCTTTTCTTTTGGAAATAGTGGCTCAAGCTCAAGATTTTTATCTATTAAAGCTACATTTGCTTCTCTAATAGAAGCAAATGCTGCTATGCATGACTCTGAACAAAGCTTGGCTTTTGCCCGCAATGGATACCTGAGATGAGGCATTGGATGATGACCCTTCAGCAGAATCAAGAGCCATCAGAGCAAGATTCCAAAAGGTTTATCACCACCATGTTGACCCACCTTGGAGTAGTGGTTCCTGACCAGATAGGCTCTTCTGGTAGACTACTCCAGTCAACAGCAGTTGGGTGAAAAAGCTTTGTTGTTGAGGTTGTGTGTGGTGATGAGATTGGGAAGAATGAGGCTCTGGAAGAGCATGAGGTGGTTGAGCCGGGGTGCTTGAGTTTGACCAGGCTGAGGCATGTAGTACAGGGGTAAGGATACGGCATATGACCCTGTGGCACAAAATAAGCAGGTGGTGCTTGTGCCTGAGATGGATGGGAAAGAACTGTAGGAGGGTTGCCCTTTGTGCTGTGAGCTATTGCTGGGAAAACACAAAGGGTGCAGATGATTTAGATCCAGATGATCTACACTCTTTTGCAAAGTGTCCAGCCTTTGCACTTGTGACACCTCAACTTGCTCTTGTCAAAACCAACTTTGGTTTGGCCAGAGAGTCCTGGGAATTTCCTACCAGTTCTTTTGTAGAACTTCTGAGAGAGGATATATATTCATTGCCATTTGGTTCAAATATCCATCTCTTCCAGATCATCATCTGGAATGCCCTTCAAATCCTCCATCAGAAAACACAAGTTGTCACCACCACCTCCTGAACTACTAACACCAACAAAAGCTTGTTCTGAGTTTGTAGAGAATCAATATGCTCATCATAAGAACTTTCTGATGAAGCATATTCTGACTCATGACTTATCAAGGCAGCATTACCTTGACAAAGTCATCAGCAAGCTTGCCAGAAGAGGACAGCTTCTCTTTTGCTTCTATCTCTCTTTCAAAAGTAAGCAACTTCCCATGAAGTTGTGTGAGAGATAGAGTTTCCAGATCAGCACTGGAGCGTAGGACAATGTATATGTGTCCCACCTCTCAGGCAATGACCTGAGGAACCTGTTGTTCATCTGGCTTTTGGAGTACTCTTGTTTGACCATCTTTAGCTCAGAGATCAACAAGAGAACCGCTCATATTGCTGGGTCAGAGTCTCACCCTTCTATATGAGAATGTCTCATATTGTTGGGCAAGATTTCCCTATTGTTTGCTAAGACCGAATCAGTTCCTCCAAATTGTTCCTTTAGAGCAACCCATGGTCATGAGCAGACTCATGATGCAAGAGCCCTGAATATATCTCGTTTGGAATGGCCATGGCTAAAATTCCATGGGCTCTAGCATCAATTTCGAACAGCTTAGATCTTCGTCCGAATATTGTTCAGGTTTCTTCGCACCTTTATTAGATTCCGGGACGCTCACCATAGGCTTGTATGGCCCATGCACCACTGACTTCCAACAACCAGCACTGTTGACAGCCAAGTGGGTGTAGCATACGTCTTTGCCATATGTTATACGTCTTTCCTAACCAGCATCGGAGGCTTGGTTGCGGAACCAGTATTGTGAGGATCATTGGTTGGTGTTGTCATCTCAGGTTTTAGTCAAAAAACAAGTTTGAACACGACAAACGTAACTCAAAACCACCAAAAGACCTCAAGATTTTGGCCGGAAACAGCAGAAACTCACTCTGTATGACTAACTCTTGCAAATTGCTAATTCGATCAACTGAGAGATCAAAAGAGCAGTTTCAAATGATCATAGTGAAATCGATCATGATTAACACCGCTCTGATACCATTTGACAGGATTTAGCCTCTCGTGTTGATCAATTAGATTATGTTTGCAGCGGATTTAGCACATTAATTAGCAATTAAAGCAAGAACATAAAAATATTTCAATTAAAAGCATAAACATAGAGAGAGCAGAGTTCTGCGAAACAATAAATTGTTCTATTGGTCGCACCGTTTTGGCAATTAAAACTGTATGGTTACCCATCCTTTTATAGGCGGCAAAGGATGGGTTGATGTCCTTTTTCTGACATCACTGAATATTCAAATTACAACTGACAAAAAACATAAAACTACTGAAGATGTCAACAACTGACCTATCTTCTTACAAAAGTTCCTAAGTGCTGACAAATTAAACTATGAAATCCTACAACGACTGAAGAACAAGCTCTTCAGTCGTTTATAACTACTGATACTATAACAACTGAAGAACATGCTCTTCAGTTGTTGTACAACTACTGAAACAAAATAAACTACTGAAAAAGAAAAACCACCACAACAACTGAAGACTTCTTCAGTTGTTGTGACAAACTCTGAGTCTTCAGTACTTGGTCTTCAGACTTGGCTTCAGATGATTATACCAACTGTGACTCAGTAGATATCATCAGTTGTTGTCTTCAGTCTCTGGCTTCAGACTTTGTGCTTCAGTAGAAGGTCTTCAGTTCTTTAGTTCTTCAGCTTTGATTCTTCAGTACTTGTCTTCAGTACTTGAAGTCTTCAGTACTTGTAAGATCAGTACTTCAGACTTCAGTACCTGGTCTTCAGTACTTTGAGTCGTCTTCAGCTGATATTCTTCAGTTCTTTGATCTTCATACTTTGTTCTTCAGACTTTGTCATAACAGCAGAAGGCTGGAGCTAAGATGCTCTCGAGTTTGACATTCAAGCAAGAGAACACAATAGCTGATGAGAGTCTTCAGATGTTCTCGAGTCTGACATTCAAGCAAGAGAACATTGTAACTGATGGGAGTCTTCAGCAGTTGTAGCAGTGGCATGTGGGAACTTAGAGGTTTTCCTGATCTTGGCTCATTGGTTCTTTTGGTCCACAACTTTTATTTTCTATTCTTTCTTCCTTTTCTTTTTTTCTTGCTAAAAATACGGGTGTTACACGCTGATAGCGGAAACAAGGGGGAATGTGAGCTAGACAGGATCGTCATAACACATGGTATAGATATAGAGTAGCAATAATAATATGATGACAAGCGTGTCATGACGAACCCGAACACAATTGGAGACTTGTGTCGTGTATAATCAATGTTCACGACGAGCATAGGCCATAAACATAACATAAATGATCACATAATCATTGATAACAACTCGCATTGTAAATTCCCATAACTCGGGAACAAGGAACAATGTATACAGTTTGAGCAACCAGATGTTCCAATATTAATGTTTACAAATGCTTAGTTCTCCAAAATATGTCCTAGGGTCTCCTCTAAAAGGCAGTGCTCCTAGAACTTCAATTACCTTGATCACCCTGAAAAGAAAACGCTCAAAGTCAACATAATTGTTGGTGAGCTCGCAGGTTTTAAGTAAATAAAAGATGTTAAGATGAATAGTAAGTAAGTTTAATAAAAGTTGCCACGACTACACTTATGTGCAGGCGTTTACCGTTTATAAATAGTACACAGCCAAACCTAGTCATCGGTTCCACACGGGAATTGATGGCTGTAAGAAAGGTTTTCTCAAAAAAATATAGTTTATAAAGACTTAGCAAGATCCACACAGCGCATACGTATAGTTTATAACCACACAACAATCCTTAGGTCCCAATGCGGGATTAAGGTTATACAAAAAAAGTTTTCCATAGCATAATAAGTTCAAGGTGACGCAGCAGGGTCCACATAGCGCATACGTATAGGTTACAACCAAACCAGTCCTTAGGTCCCCATACCGGGGATTAATGGTTGTAATGGATGATCGGCTAGAGAAAACACACAGAGGAACCACACAGAAGGAACCACACAGCCGAGAACATCCAAGGTTTAAGGCATCCAACAAGTAATAAGCATTCCATGAGTTTCACATGACGTAGCAGGATCCACATAGCGCATACGTATAGGTTACAACCAAAACCAGTCCTTAGTCCCAATTACCGGATTAATGGTTGTACTGAGAGATCCACACAGAAGTCCCACACAGAAGTCCCACACAGCCAAATAGTTTCACCAAACAAGTTAGCATTTCAGGTGACTTCACATAACACTTAGCATCAAGTAATAGCACGCAGTAGCAACTTAGCATGGAATCACATTAACATTTTAAGCCTTAGTCAATCAGATATCCCGTAACCCAGTTTAAGAGCGCCTTCTTAGTATACGGTGATGCTTATATATAGGGTTCCCCGCAGCGTTCCCACCACATCCACGATATACCTAATGATGCCTAAACCAGCTACTTGCATTGATTGACCTAACATCATGTGTCAACATCCAACAAGTAAGCAAGATGAGTTAACCATAGAGTTACAGCAGATTTCCACTAAGGAATATGCTTGAAATATGTTAAGTAAGCGAGCGTTCTTTTCCCCAGTTTGAAATGTTTAAAAGTTATATAAGCGTAAAAAGGGGCCACAAAACTCACTTGTTAAGGGGTAGGTATTGTATGATGTAACTTCCCAAACTTACTTATGTAACATGCAGCCAATTACCTATTGACAGTTATGTTAAGCATAGTAATACGTCTACTGTTAACCGTATTGTTTAGTTGAGTCGAGTCGTATCGGTTCGGTCGTGGGTAGTACACACATAAGCAGACATACCCGCGCAATAGATCTATGTAGATCCAAGCACTAGGAACGTTGCCATTGTCGATGATGTTTGGGTAAATTGTTATTGTTATAAAGGAATACTTGGTAAGAACTTGTGTTAGGAATTGTTTGTTACTAATTGTAAGTGTTAAGTCGATGTGTCCTGATATAACATTAATGAGTTTGATAGTGTTAATCTTAATGATCTTCATTAACATGGCAACGTGTCGACGTTACCTTAACATCACACGACACACGACCAACGCGCACACAGGAAGAATTCACACACAATGACTCCAATCGCACAACAGGACCAGACGCACGACTGGACACCCCATTCGCACGAAATAATCTTTCAGTCATGCGAATCATCTTCATTTCGCACGATTGAACCCTCATCCGTGCGACTAAGCACTCAGTCATACCACACAACACTCATTCGTACGATTTAACATCCATACGCACGAATCAAACTCTCCATTCGTACGAATCAGCTTCATTCGTACGACTGAACCTCCATTCGTGCGACTAAACCCTTAACGTACGATACACACTCAATGCGCATGCATTCCATCGCATAGACTCAATCGCTCTAGACTCAATCGCATACAACACTCAGTCGCACGACTCAGTCGTACGACTCACCCAGTCGTACAGCTTACGTATGATAGACTCAGACGCATGGACTCAGTCGTACGACTTACCCAGTCGCACGGCTCGTCGTATGAAGACCAAGTCGCCCTGTACAGCAGGTCGCGACTGTTGAAGTGCAGAGCAGCGTCCAGCTGCTCCGAGCACGAGTTTTATGCAACAAGAACCTCCAGAAATGTTTGCCTAACATGTCTAAGCAAGAAACACACCTCGAAACGCAACACACAAGCCCACAACGACCTCTTTGCTCGGATGAACCCGAGCACCCGAAACCCTAGAAAAGCAGAAGTGAAATCAAGCAAGAAAGGGTCAACGAGGTTATCTACCTGCTAGGAGTGAGTATTCATGATGATAACCAAGATTTGACGGTGAAACAACGACAAACGCCCGATTTCGTGCTAGTTCGAGAGAGGGTGAAGAAGATGAAGAAGAAGCGATGAAGGTGAAGATGATGTGAAGAATGGCTGGGGAAATGGGTATTTATACCCAGCCTGGTTTGGCTATTTGTCATGTTTTGCCCCTGTACTTAGTTCCGAATCGCCAAACTTGATTCGTTGAAACGACATAAATACTGGCGTTATACTAATTACAAGGATGTGTTTAATGTTGTTTATATATATAACATATTATAATTAACGGTGTCGGTTGTGATATTGTGAGCTTTTGGATGATGAAGTTGCAAATATGGTATCCCGACTGTAAAGGAAAAGCAAACGAGTATGATGTTCTTCACAAATAGTTTATGAAGGTGACAAATGATGCTCTAAGAATAGTTAACGAAGTTTCATGTCAAATGACGGACCTTGAAGTGACGGATGTCACAAATTACTAATAGCCACCAAATAAAGTATAATCATATATATTTGATTTCTTTTGCATGTTTGATAGTAGGATGAAATTAATTCTTTTGAGATGTGCCGTTCGTAGATACACCTTGACTCGTAGCACTTTATAATCAGTACTTTACTTTTGCAACATAAACAAAATAAAATATAAACACGAATGAAGATAATATATTTATTAAAAAAATATATGCAACAAACCAACAAAACAATAGTTTATCTATGAGTAAATTATTTTTAAAACCGGACTAGATATTTAGCAACTCAGACGTCTTAACGGTATACTAATCAGATCGTTATGACAAGTCAAACTGTAATTAATATAGAAAGATCTTACCAATAATTTGTTTAGAAATTAATAAGTCTTGATGAATTTTTTTATACATTTGATTTTTATATTTGTCCGGTAAGAAAAATAGATATTAAAAAACCGTTGTTCAAATAAATAAAATTAATCAATTCATTTTTGATAGAAAAAAAACTAACATTTCAAATAGCATATAAACAAATAAATATTAAAATATCAAATGTGCTAAATCAACCAAAGCAAAAAAACATATATTAAATAACAAATAGGCTGTAAAGATTATATAATAAGATAACAAAGATAATCTAAGATAATCTGAATAAATGCAAGTAATAAAAGTTAACGTGCAAAGCGTTATTTGCAAAGTTTTAGATGGAAGTACCATAATGCCCTTTGCAATTTTTAATAATTAGAGAAATAATAAAAAATGAAGTGGTTAAAATGATTCTTAAAGTTCTTTACATTTTTTGGTTCTTATTGAATGTGTCCCTATATATATATATATATATATATATTCTATATATATATATATATATATATATCTATATATATATATATATAATATATATATATATATATTTAATACACTATATATAAAGTATATGAAAGGGTATTTTAAGATACCCTAAATTTAAGAACATATACAACAATCAATGCATAGGATACAAGCATTTATAAGGGTAAAATAGTACTTAAAAGATTATTTACAAAATAACCCTATGCTAATTTCCATAATATCCCACACATTAAAGTTGTTACCTTTATTCACATAAACTCACGGTTAAATACAATAAAAAAACTACCTGGAAATTTAGTATATGAAAATCCTGCTGTGTACAATCAAATCCATACTTTTTGGGTTAAAGCAAAAAGTTATTATGAATTGCTTGGGAAAAACTATTGATGGCTAAAGAATTCTGGGGATTAGGCATTGAAGGTTTCAAGTTGCAAGCTTATCATTCTTAGCTAAATGGATTTAAAGATCAAATTTAGTTTTAGACCTGCAAATTTGGAAATGGAGTATAGCATGTTTTTTGGGATCTATAACCAATCAAAATCAAGTTGCCACGGTTCTAGGGATTAGCATTGAAGATTTCAAGTTGCAAGCTTATCATTCTAAGCTAAATGGATTTAAAGATAAAATGTAGTTTTAGATCTGCAAATTAGGAAATGGAGTATAGCATGTTGTTTGGGATCTATAACCAACCAAATCAAGTTGTGCTCAAAGACTTATTTCCAGCCCTATTCAACCATAAATTGAAAAATAATCACTTGTTCTGACAATGACATTAGAACCATTATAGGCATTAACAATTTGCAATTGCATGAATTATAAGGGTAGAATAGTACAACTCACGATAATATACAATAAAAAACTACCTGCGTTTTATTCCATATTAGTTTGTTACAACTTTATGGGGATAATTAATTTGTTGCAACTTTATGGGGATAAAATTCAGTTCAAATTTTAATCTTTTGCATCTTTTTAGGGATGAAAGCCACAATCATCTTCTATATAAATATTTCTGGAACCAAATCATATTATATGTCACTTGAATGTTGGTAAAATACACTGCAAAATATTACAGTTCCTATAGTTCATGGCAGATTGGAAAATTTTGAGGATTTTGGTTTCCTTAAGGTAGGGTAAGTATTATATTAGGTAGGGAATTAATCTGCTAATACAATCCTTTGTTCATGGCTTTGAGAATTTAAATAACTTGATTTCTGATTTGATTGTGTATTTAGGTATGGAGCAGGGTTCAAAGATGTTGAAAGACCAACCATTCAAGGTTAGTCATGTTACCTTAATAGAAGTTTACTTTGATTCATATGTTACTGATAAATGTAATTATTTGTTTCAGTGTGAATTGAAGATTCAAAAAAAAGACTGGTGTGGTACCTTGTGTCAAAAAAATGGGGACGCTTCTAAGGTTTGTTTTCTTGATCTTATGTATTATTTACTTGGCTAAAATAATTTTTCAATTATACTTACATTCATATTTATGTTTTACTTGTGTTCTTATGCATTTTGATGACCAAAGCGGGAAACTCAAGCGAATAGACGCAACCGAATGGCTGAATGGAAATGGGATGAAGTTATTATTATAGAGAGTTCAGATGAAGAAGAGAAAGATGACAAGTTACTTGATACTGCGGATTCAAGCCAAAGCTTAAAAATCCGATTAAGATTCCCCGGGCATCAATTCAGAAGCGAACTAGACCGCATTTATTTAATTTTCAACCCACCACTAAATAATTATGTTTTGCCTTTTCTATGCATTTTATTCTACGTAAATGAATTTGTCGTCTTTATGTTGAAATAAAGATTTATCTTTTTTGTTAGTACTTAAAAGTTGACTTTTTTTAACTTTATGATGTCGGTGTGAGAATGAAAATTGTATTAGCATTTATCTTAGAACAAGTACGCTAAGAAATAAACATTTAACTAACTTCCAAATTAATTATGGAACACCTAATTAATAATTTTACACGAATTTATAACCAAAAAAAATTTACCTTACTTTGAAATATTTATCAAACATACATTCTGATGCAAATCGTTTTTTAAACTAACCACAAATAACTACCAGAGCTCCACTCCCCTAGAAACTCAGTTCTCTCTCTCTCTCAACATACATTTGTTTTAATTTTACTATATTTAAACATCATCATTTAGCATAATTATAAAACTAAAAGTTTTATAGAAAGATCTAGCCTTACAGAAAGATCTAGCTTTTAGGTATATCTAAATCAAAATTGGAACAAATTATCATGCTTTTCATAACCATCCTACCAAACACAACTAGTGTTTATGACATCTGATTGAAGATTATGTAGACGTGCAAAATACTTTAATTGGAATATATTATACACTTGATTCAAAAATCTATTCAGTCATTACAAACAGCTTCTTCCTTTCAGTTTTCTATACCTATTTTCTAGCAATTAAGTTAAAAAGAACATACAAACTAACTCAAGATAGAAGTGTCTTATCCTATAAATTCAATTTAAAAAAAACGCAGGCTTGACTTTAGACCTAATTTATCCTACAATCTAGGTTGTTGTAGCAGCTCAGAATGACTTTAGACCTGATAGCATATTAACTTTTTTTAAAAAGTAAAAAATAGAAGCTTATATAATAAAAAAAAACATACAACCAAACATATTAAGTTTGGTGTTCTTATGCCAAAAAAACATAACCTGCTGTGTATGTTCCATTTGTTTGTGTTTTTTTAATAATAAAAACTAAGAGGCTGAACTAAATTGTAGATAGTGTGCTTCTACGTTTTATTAATATTCATTTGTTCAACTTTATGGGGTTAATTAATTTGTTGCTATTTTATGGTGATAAATTTCAGTTCAAAATTTTATCCTATACATTTCAATTTTTTTAAAAAAAACAATGCTTGATATTAGCAACATGTAGCTGACTTTAGGCCTAACTTTATCCTACAATCTAGGTTGTTGCAGCTTTTTAGTGACTTTAGACCTTATATGCTCCTAAAATTGAAGTTGTTGCAGCTTTTTAGGGATAACATCCCCTGTTTTATATACTATATATTACCAAAAGTCGACATTCACATCAACCGCATCACAAGAAATATCACTTGCAGGTTGATATTCTTATGAAAGTTTGAAAGTTTTCAGCCTGATATATTATGTATATGTTTGCTTTGTTTTGTGTATTTAGATTCCTACCAAAAGCTAATTAATTTTTCAGTTTTTTTGGTCCAAGTTCTCGGAAATTAGGTTTTCTGTTCCAAGTTTGCACATTCACATCAACCGCATCACAATAAATAACACTTGCAGGTTGTGTTTTCTTATGAAAGTTTGAAACTTTGCAGCCTGGTATATTATGTATATGTTGTGTTTTGTGATGTAGATTCCTAACCAAAAGCTAATTCATTTTTCAGTTGTTTGTGTATTTATTTTTAATTTTACCATAGTTAAACATCATGATTTAGCATAATTATAAAACTAAAAGTTAGTTAAACAACAACTTAATTTATTTTAGTGTTTTATAAATAAAATTTCTCTGAAGCTACAATATAGACAAACATGGTATTATCCATAACTGTTTCTAACCTTAAGCTATTTAATTTTTTCAGTAGTTGTGGTCAACTTCTTGGAAGCTGCCTTTGTTCCTTTAAGCTATTGATTTAATTTTTTGTGCTTTCGTTTCTCCATAAAGGTATGTCTTCTTTTAAACAATAAGTATTAACTATAAAAATTTTTAATGTTATCGTGTTTGATTGTAAATCAGTGTGTTTTTTTTATGTGTTGTCATGAAACTGCCCAATGGATTTAACTAATTTAGAGTGTAACGTCTATAGTATTTAATCAGTGTGTATCATAATATCATGAAATTAACAAAACTCAAATTATCATAATGGAATTAGGTGCATAATGACTGTATAGGACATACCTTATTGCAAGCTCCCATTATTGAGAAACCATGGTTGCCAACTGTGTAAAATAGTGCCTAATTCATGAGTAGTTGACTCAACATTGTGAAGAGCCTCAGCTCTGCTCTACATGTAAAGTAGCATGCAAATCTTCAATCTTTTAAATCAAAATCATATTCATACAAGATTACATTTAATTGTAAAGTAACATGAGACTCAAGATATAAACATTCACAAATCAGATCCTTTTGACATTCACATTCACAATTCATAAACTTAGTATATAAACCTTAAAGTCTTAAACCCATACACATAACACACTAATTCTAAAGTATATAAACATTCACAAATCACATGATACAAGCAAACATCAACCATTCACAAACCACAAACATCAACCATTCATAACCACAAACATCAACCAGTCACTGTTCATAAACCATCACTAATTCACAAACCATTCATTGTTGGTTGTTCACATACCATTCACAAACCATAAACCTTAATCCACAAACCTCATGTCCCAAATCAACAAAACAAACTCTTGAATCAAATATCAAAACTAACATTAACAATATCAGAAAATCAGAAAGAACCTTTGAAGTCGAAAAATCAAAAATCAGGTGCGATGTCAGGTCGATGCCTGGTGCGATGGGGGTGTGCGATGGGATGTCGGTGTGCGATTGGGGTGTCAGTATGGCTGGTGCGGTCGGCTGTGAACCAATCTGAAAGTCGTGATGTTATTTTAGGGTGCAGCTTTTGTGGTTTAATTACAAGATGTCTCTGCACTCAAAACGCTCCAAGCTCACTTCCGATTTTAAGGTGTTGTTTATTGCGTCAGTGAAAAAGAAGTGGAAGAAGAGGTTTAAATCGCTTCGGGTGGTGTTTCTTCCGGCGAGAAGTTGGAATCGAAGGTCAATCGGGAGCAATTTTGGCGTGCACCAAGATCAGCCCCAAGCTTCAAACCCGTGAGGATGATTACGGTGGTGGTGAGGTGAAATCCGAAGACAAACCGGTGGGGTTATCGATTCGTATGTGAAATTGGGTTTTCTTTGAGGCATTACATGACAGAGGGATGATTTGGAGGTGGGTTTTGTTGAAGAAGATGGATTGAAGGAATGAATAACCTATTGAAGGAATGAATAACCTATTTTGGGATGGAAATTTGAATGGGAATGAAAGATTTTGATGAGAGATTTTGTGTTGAGGAATGTAGGTTTGGGTTTTGAAGCATACAGAGGTTATAAGAGGTAATTTCAACTAATTGATTCCAAAGCATTCATCCTATAGATCAAGTCAGTCCGAACCGCATATAAAATTATTACGCTAGGCTTAAGACCCGTTTCCCCGCACTCTCATTACATTTCTCAACAACTAACCACTCCTATCACTTTAGATTAATACTTGGGCTTCAAAGTTTCCATGAATTCACATCAGAATAGTATATTTGTGTTGTTTCTTGTTTCCAATCGATACAGGATCTCAGCCTCTCGTGTTGATCATTAGATTATGTTTGCAGCGGATTTAGCACATTAATTAGCATTAAAGCAAGAACATAAAAGATATTGCAATTAAAGCATAAACATAGAGAGAGAAGAGTTCTGCGAAGCAATAAATGTTCTATTGGTCGCACGTTTCGGCAATTAAAACTGTATGGTTACCCATCCTTTTATAGGCGGCAAAAGGATGGTTGATGTCCTTTTTCTGACATCACTGAATATTCAAATTACAACTGACAAAACATAAAACTACTGAAGATGTCAACAACTGACATCTTCTTACAAAAGTTCCTAAGTGCTGACAAAAGTAAACTACTGAAATCCTACACGACTGAAGAACAAACTCTTCAGTCGTTTATAACTACTGATACTATAACAACTGAAAACATGCTCTTCAGTTGTTGTACAACTACTGAAACAAAATAAACTACTGAAAAAGAAAACACCACAACAACTGAAGAAGACTTCTTCAGTTGTTGTGACAAACTCTGAGTCTTCAGTACTTGGTCTTCAGACTTGGCTTCAGATGATATAACAACTGATGACTTCAGTAGATATCATCAGTTGTTGTCTTCAGTCTTTGTCTTCAGACTTTGTGCTTCAGTAAAGGTCTTCAGTTCTTTAGTTCTTCAGCTTTTGATTCTTCAGTACTTGTCTTCAGTACTTGAAGTCTTCAGTACTTGTAAGATCAGTACTTCAGACTTCAGTACTTGGTCTTCAGTACTTTGGAGTCTTCAGCTGATATTCTTCAGTTCTTTGATCTTCATACTTTGTTCTTCAGACTTTGTCATAACAGCAGAAGGCTGGAGCTAAGATGCTCTCGAGTTTGACATTCAAGCAAGAGAACACAATAGCTGATGAGAGTCTTCAGATGTTCTCGAGTCTGACATTCAAGCAAGAGAACATTGTAACTGATGGGAGTCTTCAGCAGTTGTAGCAGTGGCATGTGGGACTTAGAGGTTTTCCTGATCTTGGCTCATTGGTTCTTTTGGTCCAACAAACTCCCCCTGAACCAATGCAGCCAAAACCTCTAATTATTGGATGTCCCACTTATTGATGGCATAAAGATTGGTCTATTTCCTTCTAGATCAGATTAGAAGTTGACCCAGATAAGCACTGGCCAGAGAGGTAGTCTCAAGTGTTTGTTTGGCTAAGTATGGATGGGAGCTCTGTCTTGGGGAATTGGACACAGAGCTGTTGCCCCATCCATGAGATCTACCTCCCACGTACAAGCCGGTAGGATTCTCTACAGTAAGCCTGAAGAAAGATCATTTGTTCTTCTTTGGACAGGTCTTCAGGCTCACCTTCGAATAACCCCTCCCGACCGTACAGCTCTGAGAGGTACTTGACCTGTCTTCCATTTTTGAGCTCAAGTGTTGTGATTTGCCTATATGCAAACTCATCAGGGTGTTTACCCTCTACACAAAGTGAGCTCATTCCTACGGAAATTCTCAAGCTTCTTATAGACCAGACCCTTCCTAACCACCCTATTATCTAGCATTGAAAAGGGTGATTGGCCGGCTCTATAAGCTTTCTCGAATTCATCCACTATTTCCCAGGGTGTTATTACAATAGCCACAGAGATCTCTTCATCTACGATTCTCTTTAGCTGGCTTTTGTATCTCACAGGCATGTCCTTCTTGACTATCCTGTGAGCCACCCTTGGGTCAGGCCAAGTTCTCACCCTCTCCCTTTCATATTAAAGGTTTGTTTGAGGGTGAATAACCTCAGAGCTTCTCTCTGCATGTTTATTATAGAGGTGGTAGCAGTATAACATTTGTCAATGCTTTTCAGCATTTCCTCATCATGTCTTTTCTGCTGCTCCTCCTCTTCTAACTTAACCTCACAGTGTCCTGCTGTGAGGTGGGATTGATGGTTTGTGGTTTGGCTTTGGGTAGAGGTATAACTGCTGAGAGTGGCAGGCTATCCTCCTCATCATCCTCTTCTTCATCTTGCAGCCTCAGCACCCTTCTCTTCTTCTTCAAGGGTGGATCATTGGCTGCGGGTTTTTGGTGGTAAAGGAGTTGGTTTTGTGGGTTGTGGTTGGGTTGTTGGTGTGGGAGTGTTGGCAGGCACTGCTAGCAGCCTAGAGATAAGGGCTGGTTTGGTTAGCTTGACTAGCAGTGTCCTGTTCCCAGCACCGGCTTCAGATAAGGCCTCTGCGACCAGTCCCTTTGTAAAATCACCAGCCGAACAAATCTTGGTGGTTATTGCCAAGAGTTTGTCCCTGGTCCATGCCTTAACATCAAGGACTGGTCTGCCCAGGTACTTCGAAGTGAACCTACTCATAGCCTCAAGTTTTGTCTTTCCTCTTGGCTATGAGTAGTCCATCGGTACTCAATCTCTCTCCTCTCCATATTCCTGATCTCTTGATCTAGCAAGGCAGTGTCCTTGTCAAAGCCTTGCCTGAACAGCTGTTCAATGACTTTGTTCATTGAACGGTTATGTTCAGCATCAGCCTCCTTGACAAGGGCTGCTAGATCAGGATCAGCCACCTTCTTTCCCTCTCCCTTATTCTTATCAGTGATACTGAAATCCTTTTGGATTTCAGCCACTTCTATATGCTCTACCTCCCTCACTTTCCTCTTCCCTTTCTCCCTCACCCTACTACTCTCCTCAGCCAACTCCCTCTCTACCACCACCTCTTTCTCTGCCTCTTTCTCCTCTTCTCCCCTCTTCCTCTTGTCTTGCACTGATGTCTCCCCCTTTTTGGGTGCATTGGTTGGGGTTTGACTATCAGCAAGAGCCTTAGATATGGCAACCTCCACCATGGGTTGTATATATGTGGGAAGCCTCTCATCCAGGGTTGAATGACTATATCTTTAAGGATTGGTGTGATGAGAGGCAGGGATTTCTGGAGGATAGCATCCAGCTGCTCAGGGGGTTCTGACCCTGAGAGCTAGTGCCAGAAGCAGGGGCTGGTGGCTGAGTTTGTGGGAGTGGCTCAGTGTTTGTGAGACCTTCGGGTGAAGGTGCCATCTGTGGGGTAGTGGTGGCAGATGGACTTCTATCCTGAGTCATTTGAGCAAGCAGCTCTTTGAGTCTGCTTATCTCATCCTCAAGGATAGTGTTTTGAGCTACTACATCGTAGAAGAAGCTCAGGTCATCATCAGCATGAGCTGAATCACCTGACCTCCTGACATTGTCAGGATGAACATGTCCTGAGTGTGGCTCAGTAATGACATGTGCCCCTTGTTCATGGTACTGGGGACTTCTGGCCTCCGGATTGGATCCATCATCGGCCATTGCCTCTGGTGAGGTCTTAGTGATGTTACCAGCTTCACCCTGCTCAGATGTTGATGCAGGGGAAGTGGCAGCCTCACCAGATTGTTCTATCTCCCTAGCCACACTAGGAGATTGAACTGATTCTCTGTGCTGTGGGCTCCTATCAGCACTTGTGCCCACCCCCTCTTCGGTTGGAGTCTCCCCAGTTGTAATAGGTTTCTGGGGAGAGGGTGGAGTGCTCAGATCGGTCAGCACTTTGGCTATTACCAATGTTGGGCTTAGTGGGGCGGTCTCCTCAGTATGTGGGCTAGAAGCAGTATGCACATGGGGAGGACTGTGCTCTTCAATGGCAGTCTCCTCAAGTGAGAGAGACCCCAGTAATGTGGTTGCCCCAAAATTGGTTGCATCAGGCTCCTGTTGAGAGGAAGCCTGTGCGGTTGTGGTGGGTGGAGTCGTGGTACCTGCTGGGAGAATCGAACCAGCAGGCACATCCTGCCTTTGTGTGGCAGGGGCATCCTCAGGGGACTCATCTCCCTGAGTAGCCTTTTGGGCTTCTTTTTGGCTTTGGCTTGGTGGGGACTGTGGATTTGGAGGTGGAGGCTGTGGGTTCCAGCTGCGTGGGTTTTCGCAGCCGGCCAGCCTGTTTGAGTGTGGGTCAGTGTTGTGCCTGGAGTATACCTCAGCTTGAACAGCCATGGCAGGGACCCCAGTGCCAACTAGTCCCTCAGCCTGAAGCTGGTATTCGATCATGGCCATTATGAACCGTGGATACAAGTTCCAACGGTTAGAAAAAGGTTTTGTGGCCATGTCCTTGAGTTCCAAAAATAAAAGATCAGTAAAATTTAAAGGTTGTTTCTCAAGGATAGAATACAATACCTGCTGCCACCTTGTGGACATCTGGTCCCACGAAGAGGTCTTGGGAGCCAGACAGACATTCACCATGGAAGATCAAGCGTTGAGGGTCAGGGAAATGTTTCTTCAACAAGGTGGAGGCGGAGAGGTTACCCTGATAGTCATGGATGTGAATGAAAGATCCAGGGTACCTTTGGGTAGGAAGTTGGGTGAGTGGCATCCTCCAGCTCTAGGGTTTGTCGTATGGTGGCTGGAGTGATAACCACGGGTTTTCCATTGACGGAGGACCGAGGGAGACCTCGGCATTCTGCTCTCCGGTTTGGACAGTCACATTTGTCCAAAACTCCGTCAAGGAGTCGGTGTATAGAGTGGGGTTCAAGAGAAAAGCCGTTTTGTATGGTGAGTCATGCATAAGATCGACGGCTTGGTGAAATTTGGGCCATAATGGCGATTTTGTAAGGTGGGCGACACAGTTGTGTCGAGGTTTCAGTTGCATGTTCGCCATTAATGGTGTATGGGAATTTCAGAGGTTTGTAAGGATTAGGTCAAGTGAGGAGTAAATGCTCTGAAGGTGGGGTATTTATAGGGTAGGGCAAAGGTTGAAAGAAAACTACTGAAGGTTTTGGTGTTAGTTATCAGTTGTTGTAACACTGATGACGTGGTTTTAACCTTCAGTGGTTGTAACATCTGAGGACTTGGTGTTAGCCTTCAGTAGTTGAAACTACTGAGACCTTGGTTTTGTCCTTCAGATGTTGTGAACGTCTGAAGAGTTACTGTCAGTCGTCAGTAGTTATAAACTACTGATGACCTAGTATTCTTCTTCAGACGTTGGAACAACTGAAGACTTGGTGTTAGCCTTCAGTAGTTGTAAACTACTGAGATCAGTAGTTGTGAACTACTGAAGACATGGTTTTGTCCTTCAGTTGTTTGTGTATGAAACATCAGCTGTTGTTATCAGCTGATGAGAAATTACTCATCAGCTGTTTCCGTCAAATCAGTTTGTTTCATACTAGCCTCCACACTTACTCATCAGCTCTTTGGCTGACTTTCAGATGTTTCATCGACCCTTCAGCTCTTGTGAATATTTATGCCTTCAGCTCTTGTGATCAGATGTCACAAGTGCTGATGAAATATTCTTCAGAGCTGGTGAACAAATTTTGTCTTCAGTATTTGTGTAAGATTACACATCAGTACTTGTGAGCAAAATTTGTTCTTCAGTACTTATTTATTGAAAATCATACATCAGTAGTTGTAATCCACTTCACTACATCAGTTGTTTTTCAATAAATAATGTACATCAGTACTTTGAGTCAGTTTAGTCTTCAGTAGTTGTGAAAGAGCTGAAGACTAAATTACTCATCAGTACTTATATTTGACCTTTGCTCTTCAGTAGTTGTGAACTAAGAGTACCAGCATAGGTCAAATCATTCAAGCTGCAGCATACCAAGCCTTAGTACCAAATTTTGGAATGTGGCACTATCTAAAGGCTTAGTAAAATGTCTGCAAGCTCATCAGCACTAGGCACAAACTTAGGATCAATCAGACCTTTCTCATAGCAATCCCTGATAAAATGATGTCTGATCTCAATATGTTTGGTCCTAGAGTGCTGGACTGGATTCTTAACAATACAAAGAGCTGAAGCACTATCCATTAATAATGGAGTCTTAGTCTCAGTAATGCCATAATCCAGAAGTTGGTTCTGAAGCCAGAGTATTTGAGAGGTACAGCTTGCAGCAGCAATATACTCAGCTTCAGCAGTGGATGTAGCAATTGATGTTTGTTTCTTACTCTGCCAAGAAACTAAACAATTGCCTAGGAATTGGCAACCACCAGAAGTGGATTTTCTGGTGACTTTGCATCCTGCATAGTCACTATCAGAGAAAGCAACTAATTTGCATGAATGCCCAGCTGAATACCAAAGTCCTAGTGATTGGGTACCTTGCAGATATCTAAAGATCCTTTTGACTGCAATCAAATGGGATTCTTTAGGTGCAGCCTGAAATCTAGCACAAGCACATGTTGAAAACATGATGTCTGGTCTAGAAGCTGTAAGGTACATCAAGGACCCAATCATACATCTGTAAAGGGTTTCATCAACCGCTTTACCTTTCTGATCAACATCTAGTTGTGTGATGCTGCTCATGGGAGTAGAACAGGGCTTACAGGTTTGTAAATCAAACTTATTCAACAAGTCTTTGGTATACTTGGACTGATGGATGAAGATTCCATCATCCAGTTGTTGATTTGCAAACCCAGAAAATACTGTAATTCTCCCATAGCACTCATTTCAAATCTCAGCTTCATAAGCTTTGTAAATTCATCACACAACTTTGGATCAGAGGATGCAAAGATGATGTCATCAACATAAATCTGAACAAGGAGCTTATGTTGTCCCACAGTCTTGATGAATAAGGTTTTATCAATGGTGCCTCTAGTGAACTTATTCTCTAGAAGAAAGGTTGAGAGTGTCTCATACCAGGCTCTAGGTGCTTGCTTCAGCCCATAGAGAGCCTTATCAAGCTTGTACACCCAATCAGGATGTTTATTGTCCTCAAAGCCTGGTGGTTGACACACATAAACCTCTTCTTTTTTTTCCATATAGGAAGGCACTTTTGACATCCATTTGATAAACCTTGAGACTGTGAAAGGCAGCATAAGCTAAGAACAGTCTGATTGCTTCCAGTCTGGCCACAGGTGCAAAGGTCTCATCATAATCGATGCCTTCCTCCTGTGCAAACCCTTGAACAACCAGTCTGGCCTTGTTCTTGACAATTTGGCCCTTCTCATCTGTTTTGTTCCTGAATACCCACTTGGTGCCTATAGCACACTTACCTTTGGGTAATGGAACAAGCTCCCACACTTGCTGTTTCTTGAATTGAAGTAGCTCAAGCTGCATAGCTTCCACCCATCCATTGTCTCTTAAAGCAATATGATAGTTCTTTGGTTCTTGCTGACTGATGAAGAGAGCATAGAAGCAGAAGTTGGACAATTGATTCCTGGTTGAAACTCCAGCATGGATATCACCAATGATTTGTGAAGTGGGGTGATTCTTGAGCTCTTGATAAACTATAATATCTGTGCAAGTGTTTGTAGACCCATCAGCAGCAACAGATGGTGATGGAGATTCCTGAAACCATGTAGAGGATGGCAGCTCAAACGAAGTAGAGCAAGCAGAAATCTCATCAGCATTTGTAGTGGATGGAGCTGCTGAGGCTACAGGAGCATCAGTTCAGTGGATTAGGCAGGTTGTCACTAAACCTGAAGAGGTGAGTACTGACTTCATCATCTTCAGTACCACCAGGTGGAGATCTGTTGACAGGCTCAACAGATGGAGGTTGATAAGGAACATATTGCAGTATGTCCAGATCAAACAGCTCCACAGGGTTTTGTGGAATCTTGTCCTTTGGAGATTCATTGAACTTAACATGCAAAGTTTCTTCAACCCCCTTGGTTCTACAGTTGAAGACTCTGTATGCTTTGCAAGTTGATGAATAACCAACAAAGTACCCTGCATCCACCTTACTAGCAAACTTATGGAGTGGGTTGCTAGTGTTGAGAATGAAACAAGGACACCCAAAGGCTCTAAAGAATGAAATAAGAGGGGCCAAATGATGAAGAACTTCATAGGGAGTCTTCATCAACCTCTTATTTACTAAGGCTCTATTCTGTACATAGCAAGCTGTATTGACAGCTTCAGCCCAAAAGGTCAGTGGCAGCCCTGAGTCAGCCAACATTGACCTTGCTGCTTCAATGAGGGTCCTGTTCTTTCTCTCCACCACTCCATTCTGCTCAGGAGTTCTAGGAATGCTAAACTGCCTTCTAATTCCCTTGGACAGGTAGAAGTCATCAAGTGTGTGGTTTCTAAATTCTGTTCCATTGTCACTCCTCACCACTTGACCTGTAGGGAATACTGCTTTTCTACTTGTAACACAAAGTTCATTATTGTCTTTGCTGCTTCATCCTTGGAGTGCAAGAAGAAAGTCCATACAAACCTGGAGTAATCATCCACAATTACCAGGCAGTATTTCTTCTTTGCCATGCTCATTACTCTGACAGGACCAAAGAGATCCATGTGCAGAAGTTGTAAGCAGGCAGTGGACTTTGGTTCTTCTATTGAAGGGAATGAAACTTTGTGTTGTTTTCCTTTCAAGCAAGCAGTGCAGTCATCTTCACACTTGAACTCCTTCAGGCAATCCTCTTACTAAACCATGGCTTATAAGCTGATTCATGTTCTTGAAATTAACATGACCCAGCCTTCTATGCCATAGTGTAGACTCTAGAGGAGATGCCTTGGAGAATAGGCAAGGATGGCCTTTTAGATCCATCTTTTTGGAGAGATCTAAGGCATACACTCTTCCTGTCCTGTTGGCCTTCAGGAGAGTGTGTTCATCCAATGCCTTGTCAATCAAACTCAGAACTTTGGATGACAGAATCCTACAGTTCTGGCTTGTGAAAAGGGCAACATGGCCTTTGTCACACATTTGACTGACACTCAAGAGGTTGTACTTGAGATTCTCCACATGGTTAACATCATCAAACCTTATTTCCCCGTTGGAAACAAAGCCTTTTCCGACGATGTAACCCTTTGCATCATTGCCAAAAGAAACAAATCCCTTCTTTCCTTGAGAGTAGTCATTAAGAAGGGAGCTGCTTCCAGTCATATGCATGGATCCTCCACTGTCTACATACCAGATGCTTCTATGGCATGTTGAAGAACCCTGCAAACACAACCATGTGTTAGTTAGTCTTGGAGACCCAAACCTGCTTGGCTTTGGGTCTGTTCTCAGCTACAGGTGTAGCACTAACAGGTGTGTGTGAGTGACAGCTTGAGGTGAAGAAGATGGTACAGAAGAGGAACCCTTTGGCTTGGACTTCCTTTTCTGTGGTTTCAACACAGGAGCATCTAAGTGGTTGACTCTTCCCACTAGCTGCTGAACCATCATCACCAATTGTGTCTGATTCTGTGATAGGGCTTTCAGCTCTTCAGACACATTGGAGTTTGCTGATGATGAGTTCCTATGTTGTACCATCTTTTTCTGAGCAACCTCAGCTGTTGCCTGAGTAATCCCTACCTTCTTGGATTTAACTTTGGGCCTAGGGATTTCAGGCTTGGATGTTGCTAGTACAAACTTGGTTTCAAACTCATTCTTCATTTTATTGATGCTCTCAGTAATTTGCTCCTTCTGTTTGAGTTTGGAACCCTTTTGTACCAGCAATCATCAGTAAGATGATTGAACAAGCCACATATCTCACATGGCTTTTTCTTCATCTTATGCTGATCATCAGCTGAAGAGGATTTAACTGCTGAAGACTTGTTCTTCAGCTGTTTGTCATCAGTACTAGCAGTTTTCTTCCTAGTGACTGCTTTCCTGGTATCCTCTCTAGCTGTCTTCAAACCTTTCCTACTGTTAGTTTTCTTCTCTTTAGTGCTAACAGTATTTGAGGTTTGAACTTCAGATGTTGTCACTTGCTCTCCAGTACCTTCAGTACTTCTAGTGACAACTCCTGAGTTGATCAGCCTTTTGGTCATGTGACAATCTATCTCTGATGATGCTGATTTAGAGGATAGTAAGTCACATGATGAGAAGGATTGGTTATTGCTCTCCCCATCAGATTCAACTTCTGCTCTTGAAATGAAGTCTGTGGGAGGAGCAGTGTGATTATAACCAATGCCAAACTTCACATTGGAAGCTGTTTGCTTGCTAAGAAGCATTTCAAAACCCTTGCAAGATTGCACCCATCGATCACACTCAACTTGGGTGGTTGCAAGAGTTTCCTTGAGGTCCTTGTACTTCTCTAGAAGTACATCTTCCCTAGCTTTACTATCTTTGATTTGGCAGTTGAGCTTGTAAATCTCATCATTTTTATCTTTTAGAACAACCTCAAAATCAGCTTTTCTTTTGGAAATAGTGTGCTCAAGCTCAAGATTTTTATCTATTAAAGCTACATTTGCTTCTCTAATAGAAGCAAATGCTGCTATGCATGACTCTGAACAAAGCTTGGCTTTTGCCTCAGTGGATACCTGAGATGAGGCATTGGATGATGACCCTTCAGCAGAGTCAAGGGCCATCAGAGCAAGATTTCCAAAAGGTTGATCACCACCATGTTGACCAGCATCTTGGAGTAGTGGTTCCTGACCAGATAGCTCTTCTGGTAGACTACTCCAGTCAACAGCAGTTGGGGTGAAAAAGCTTTGTTGTTGAGGTTGTGTGTGGTGATGAGATTGGGAAGAATGAGGCTCTGGAAGAGCATGAGGTGGTTGAGCCGGGGGTGCTTGAGTTGACCAGGCTGAGGCATGTAGTAACAGGGGTAAATAAGGCATATGACCCTGTGGCACAAAATAAGCAGGTGGTGCTTGTGCTTGAGATGGATGGGGAGAACTGTAGGAAGGTTGCCCTTTGTGCTGTGAGCTATTGCTGGGAAAAGTCACAAAGGGTGCAGATGAGTTAGATCCAGATGATCTACACTCTCTTGCAAAGTGTCCAAGCCTTTGGCACTTGTGACACCTCAACTTGCTCTTGTCAAACCAACTTTGGTTTTGCCAGAGAGTCCTGGGAATTTCCTACCAGTTCTTTTGTAGAACTTCTGAGAGCGGATATTTATCATTGCCATTTGGTTCAAAATATCCATCTCTTCCAGATCATCATCTGGAATGCCCTTCAAATCCTCCATCAGAAAACACAAATTGTCACCACCACCTCCTGAACTACTAACACCAACAAAAGCTTGTTCTGAGTTGGTAGAGAAATCAATATGCTCATCATAAGAACTTTCTGATGAAGCATATTCTGACTCATGACTTATCAAGGCAGCATTACCTTGGACAAAGTCATCAGCGAGCTTGCCAGAAGATGACAACTTCCTCTTTTGCTCTACCTCTCTCTCAAAAGTGAGTAGCTTCCCATGAAGTTGGGTGAGAGATAGAGTGTCCAGGTCAGCACTGGAGCGTAGGACAATGGTATATGTGTCCCATCTCTCAGGAAGTGACCTGAGGAACCTGTTGTTCATCTGGCTGTTGGTGTACTCTTGTTTGACCATCTTCAGCTCAGAGATCAAACAAGAGAACCGCTCAAACTGCTGGGTCAGAGTCTCACCCTTTCTATATGAGAAAGTCTCATATTGTTGGGTGAGGATTTCCCTATTGTTTGCTAAGACCGAATCAGTTCCTCCAAATTGTTCCTTTAGAGCAACCCATAGGTCATGAGCAGACTCATGATGCAAGAGCCCTGATATATCTCGTTTGGAATGGCCATGGCTAAAATTCCATGGGCTCTAGCATCAATTTCAAACAGCTTTAGATCTTCATCCGAATACTGTTCAGGTTTCTTCGCAACCTGTTCATTAGATTCCGGGACGCTCACCATAGGCTTGTATGGCCCATGCACCACTGACTTCCAACAACCAGCACTGTTGACAGCCAAGTGGTGTAGCATACGTCTTTGCCATATGTTTACTCATTCCTAACCAGCATCGGAGGCTTGGTTGCGGAACCAGTATTGTGAGGATCATTGGTTGGTGTTGTCATCTCAGGTTTGGTCAAAACAAGTTTAAACACGACAATCGTAACTCAAAACCACCAAAAGACCTCAAGATTTTGGCCGGAAACAGCAGAAACTCACTCTCTATGGCTAACTTCTTGCAAATTGCTAATTCGATCAAACTGAGAGATCAAAGAGCAGTTTCAAATGATCAATGGTAAGATCGATCAATGATTAACCTGCTCTGATACCATTTGACAGGATCTCAGCCTCTCGTGTTGATCAATTAGATTATGTTTGCAGCGGATTTAGCACATTAATTAGCAATTAAAGCAAGAACATAAAAGATATTGCAATTAAAGCATAAACATAGAGAGAAGAGTTCTGCGAAGCAATAAATGTTCTATTGGTCGCACGTTTCGGCAATTAAAACTGTATGGTTACCCATCCTTTATAGGCGGCAAAAGGATGGGTTGATGTCCTTTTTCTGACATCACTGAATATTCAAATTACAACTGACAAAAACATAAAACTACTGAAGATGTCAACAACTGACATCTTCTTACAAAAGTTCCTAAGTGCTGACAAAAAAACTACTGAAATCGTACAACGACTGAAGAACAAACTCTTCAGTCGTTTATAACTACTGATACTATAACAACTGAAGAACATGCTCTTCAGTTGTTGTACAACTACTGAAACAAAATAAACTACTGAAAAAGAAAAACCACCACAACAACTGAAGAAGACTTTTTCAGTTGTTGTGACAAACTCTGAGTCTTCAGTACTTGGTCTTCAGACTTGGCTTCAGATGATATAACAACTGATGACTTCAGTAGATATCATCAGTTGTTGTCTTCAGTCTTTGTCTTCAGACTTTGTGCTTCAGTAGAAGGTCTTCAGTTCTTTAGTTCTTCAGCTTTTGATTCTTCAGTACTTGTCTTCAGTACTTGAAGTCTTCAGTACTTGTAAGATCAGTACTTCAGACTTCAGTACTTGGTCTTCAGTACTTTGGAGTCTTCAGCTGATATTCTTCAGTTCTTTGATCTTCATACTTTGTTCTTCAGACTTTGTCATAACAGCAGAAGGCTGGAGCTAAGATGCTCTCGAGTTTGACATTCAAGCAAGAGAACACAATAGCTGATGAGAGTCTTCAGATGTTCTCGAGTCTGACATTCAAGCAAGAGAACATTGTAACTGATGGAGTCTTCAGCATTGTAGCAGTGGCATGTAGGACTTAGAGGTTTTCCTGATCTTGGATCATTGGTTCTTTTGGTCCAACAAAATATTTTGGACTCCACATTTTGGGTTAAAAATAGCTAAGCATCAAAAAAAATTGAATTAATAATACAATAGTTTTCTTATTTATATATTCCATCTTTTTAACACCATCAAGTATATATTTTAAAAATCAAATAACTATTTACATATTTTTTACTTTCTAAAAATATATATTACAGTTTTATTCATTTATGTACAAATTAACTTATTAATGGTTATTATATACACATGTGTTTTGACTGAAAAACTTTACATATATTAATGGTATTGTAATTGTTTAAAACATATTTATGTACAATTGTCTTTCCCTTTACTTTTAAACAACCAGACTATTTATATACACAATAGCATGTATACATTAACACATTCTTTGTTTTTCTAATATATTCAGTATGCCTCCAGAATGCTTTTAATACTGATGCCTAAGATAGTTGCACGGTTACCCCCAAAGGTTATCTTTAAATGCAAGTGTGTTAGTAAAGAATGGTTAACCTACATCTCAAGTATAGATTTTCTAAGGACGCATTCCCTATACATGCGAGACTCTCCCGAACAGAAAATCATCACCACGAGGAGCCATAAGAAATCTTGTGTATCTCGGTCTTTGAATTATGAGGAACCTAACTATTTGGTAGGTACCGAATTAAATCCCCCATTTATGTTCATCCAAAAAATCTTTTATTTTTTAGCGAGCTTGGACGACATGCTCTGTATTAGCCTTAAAAACACGTGGGATTTGTTTTATGGAATCCATTAAGCGGTGCCTGCAAAATGTTATCCAACAATAATAAGCAGGGCTTCTTCAAGGCATATATTGATGCGGTTGGTTTCTATGTTGACGCAACATTCGATTACAATGTTATTCACATTAAGCGTAGGCGGGGTACTCTTGCTGTATACGTGTATTCATTGCGTCGTGCTTCGTGGAAATGCATACCATTCTTGAAAAAGAGGCCATACAATGGTGATACCTACGATTGGTCTATGGCAACCTTCTGTGGAGATGCTTTGTACTTCAGGGTGTCCCAAAACTGGCTTGGCGCTCAAAGATGCTTGTTCGTTTTGAAGTCAACACACATAGGTTTTCTGAATTAGCATATCCAAATACGTGGGGTTTGGGGCCTCATTTTCTTTGGTTAGCATACGCTCAGAACTTCATTGTTATGTTTCACGTGGTAGCTACGAAAGGGCTTTGGAATTATGGAAGCTACACAATGGTTCCTGGATGAAGTTGCATACTTTTCGTTACGGCCTATGTCTTCCATTACCACCATTTACATCCTTAACACATTACAATATTAGTGGCACAACTCTTATGATCACAGGTTGGGGACATGTATTTGAAATCAAGTTAAGCTTCAACGAAAGACTAACTTTATCCCTTCTACTTTTGGTGATTAAGCGTGGTGCGATCTACTCCGAGACTATACTTTCACCTGGCTTTTAGTTACATGACCTTCTATCATGCATGTTCTGTTTTTAGACGTTATGTTTATGTTTCAGTGTTTACCTTTTATAGTTACTGCCAAATACTTTTTGGTATGTTTTGGAAATTAAATTTCAACTTCTTGGGATTTTACCATAGCTTCATTCATAAGTATCATAAGTATTGTCTTAGTATTTTATTATCTAAGTTCGATTTGCCTAATTCCAATATATTAATATGTCAATACATAATTGTTGTATTTGATGATATGGTAATTATTTTATTTAATAATATGCACCTTTTAAATATTATATGCATATTAATAACGTATTATCCATTCTTAATATATATATATACAAAACATAAAAAGTTGAACATTAAATCGAAGACAATAGCAACTTAATTTTGTTTCGTTTAGTATTAAAGTTTTTAACTTTTGTTTTCTTTTAAAATTGAAGGTATCATTTATCATGATTTGCATACCTTGTTGATGATTTTTCATCAGTGACACAGTACTCTCTTTGGTATACTGTCTGTTTCGTCTGGATCGATTTTGTTTTGCACATCGTGTCTGAAAACAAACTTTTAATGGTTTTCCTTGACCAAAACGTAAGAGCCTTTTTCATATATTTAAGATTTTAATATTACAATGTAGTTTGTTATTAAATCACAATCTTTATTTTTTAGAGACAAAAAATTGTTGGTTTTGTCCCGGCACCTATCATGCATTTATACAAACATAGGAATCTGGTGGGTAACATGTTTGTTGTGACAACTCGGAAAAAAAAATTCATGAATTAATGTAGTATTTATGCGATTATACGAATTAAATTATATATTTTTATTATTATTTAATAATAATATTAAAAATATAAAATAATGATAATAATAATAATGATAAAAATAATAATAAAAAAATAATATAACAATAATAATGATAGTAATAATATTGTTATTAATAATAATAATTTATAAAAATTTATTAAATTCGGATTTAATATAGTTCAGGGGTGTTTTGTGACATTCCTGAAACTTGAATTAAAACTTTAAGACATAAAATAATAACAATCGAAACTGCAGGGACCATTGTGTAAATATTTAAAATTTCAACTGCTTTCTCTATCCTCTCTCGCGTTTTTCCGGCAACACGCCGGCCGACCGCCGGCGGCCCTCCGGCGAGACCAAAAGCCGGTTTTAGGCCACGATTTTGACCCCACAACGCACCAAATCAAACGCGGGACAAAATACAACAATCACGCGAGCTTAATTTAAGGAAAAGCAACCGGGATTTGTGATTTATGGTCCACAAATCACTTTCAGCCGATACCCATTATAATCAGGCACTAAACTATGATAATAATTGAATTAAGTGCGCACTCACAAACTTTTTATCATTTAAAACTATCATCGATTCTAATTTCACACGAAACACAACACAACACCCACCATTGATCATCATCTTCGTTCGAACCTGCAACTCATTCGAAGGTCCTATCCCGAGCACTCTAAACTTAAATTGGCAGAGGGTTTTCATAACCAAGACCGTGGGAAACTATCTGTGCAATTAATTTGAGTTTCATCCACGTTTACTACTTAAATCGATTCTGACCTAACCGCGACTTGTTCTTCATGGTGTATAGCATCAATTCGAAAGTATACAGGTAATTGAACATATCTATGGAATCGTTTCATCATGGGGAACAATAGCCCCATGAATTCAGATGCAATCGAAATCGATTTGGGCCTCGATATCGATTTCAGAATTAGGGTTCTTGGATTTGGGGTTATTCAATCGGGTTGTGTTTAAAAGGATTTGGAACCAGGAACACCGCGGCTATAAGCCTTTGGTTCACTGGTTTGTGTGTGGTAGTGTGTGTTTGTGGTCACGGGTTCGAACCCGCCACCAACATATTTTTTTTAAAAGCCTTTTTGAACCTTTTAAAAATACAGAAAAATTATTAAAAATTATAAAAATAATTTTTATAAACTTTGTTAATTTTGTAAGTTATTTAATCACCTTCTGGAAAATTATTTCATTAAAACCCTTATTATTTATTTATTTATTTATTTATTTATAATATTGTTACAAAGGTTATAAATTGTTATTTTTATAAAAATGGATTCTAAATATGATTTAAATCATCAAATTATTAATAGACATTATATTATTAATAATGGATTAATTATGATAAAATAAACCCAAAGTAGATTTTATAAATTTAAATATTTATAAAATCTTACAAAAATTAATATAAACTTACATAGTTAAAAAAATGTTTACAATTTATTTAGAATATAATGATATGTTAAATCATTATTAACTAAGCAAATTTTATGAAATATAAATCTTTAATTATTAAAGAATTAACAAAAATAATTAATGATTTAATTATATGTTTATTACAAATCCCCGAAAACCAAACCTTAAATCAATTGAATGCCAGGTTCAAGATCTAACTTATTTAGGTTATGGATTTGTATTTGTTTGCTTATGTGAATTATAATTCCTTAGGAGGAATTTACTAGCTTGTCAATACCACACAAGGACTGAGGTGAGTTCATACTTAACTGTTCCCCTTTTTAATCATTTAAATATTTTGGGGCTAGAATACATGTTGTAATTAAAATTACAAATTATTTTGTGTATTATGTTAAATAATAATTGAATCACATTTATGATTACATATGGTTACTATGAAAATCCTTCTCTGTATACTGGACCATAAACAAGTAGGGATCTTTTGGATAGTACTATCGGGGAGTGACTTACCCCCACAAAGGTTTGGACATGTGGTCCTTACCAAGATGTACAAAGATCTTATTATCATTCGGGATGACTTGTTCTGGTGTGAGAAGGCAGATGTGCACTATATAAATTTTGCCATTATAGTTCCACTTACAACCCATATGAGGATAAATGTAAAGGAGGATTTGCTCCCTCTGATTTGGAATTATTATAAATAACATAATATACACATGAAAAGGATATAAACTATGATACATGGACAAATCCTATGTGAAGGATTTGTTGGGCTTGTACGTAGTGGGTATGTGAGATAGCGGGTTCACCTTATTAAAAAGGGTTCCGACAGGCTATTCATATACCGGTGAGTATACTAAACTCACACTTTTACAGTAAATCCTAATTGATGATAATTGATGATCTATCATTATGTTTTACTTACCTATGAACTCACCACCCTGTGTTGACACTTGATTTACATGTATTCTTAGGTATCTACTAGGAGCTTATGGACATGCACGTAGGACCATATAAGAGCTCAAGATACATATTGCTTAATATTTGAGAAATGATTAAACTGTTGTTAAGAAACAATATATGTTTTATTTCCGCTACGCAAAATAATTATTACTCTGACTATTAATGAAATGGTTATCTAAACTTATCATATAGATAACTGCATCTCATGTGTGACTACTGTGTTCGATCCTGTTTGTTCACCCCTTCATGATAAATTCCAGACCTGGAATTTGAGGGTGTGACATTTGTGCTACACCATTTCCTAAGAGAGAGATTCAATTACCAGGAGTGGCCAAAACACGAAAACTACCTATTGGTTTGGAGTGAGTTCAAAATTGTTTTTAACGAGCACACTAAACTTGAGTGATTTTCAAGTGACAGACCGACATGGTTCCGTGTGTATCCATTATTGCCTTCTACTAAAACTCTTTTGGAAGACAGAATATGCGAAAAAATATTTACCGGTAAGCATAAGTTTTAATTGATAGATAATTTTTATTATGCTATTTATTTTTCCTACAATTTATAAGAAATGTTATTGGTTGTAGATGTTGTCGGAAAGATTATAAAGGTGAGCGTCGATTTCGAGAGTTTCATATCACTCTTCAAGATTATACGTAAGCATAATCCAAATATAAAAATAACGAAATTACTTTTTAATTGCCTAATATATTCAATTGTACTATTTTTCTAATATATAAATTATATGCGACAGCGGTTACAACATACAATTATCTTTATACGATCCTCCGGGGATTCGTATGATGACCATGTTTCGTGCAATGTTAAACAAATCTATTGTCTACGTATCTCGATGCAAGTTGATTCGTTTGCCCGACAGTATGTTACATTTTACTTTTTTTTTAAAATAATTGTTTACATTAAATAAATCATGTTCTGTTCTACAAACTTATACATCTTATTTATAATTTGTAGGCAATATTTTACGTTCAACTGATTTAACTACGATCGTGATTGAACCAAACATGCCGGAGGCTCATGCTATTTAAGTTTTCGATTGTTCTTATCTTTAGTCACGTGCTCATCGATATTTTATTATTAAATTACATTACGTCTTCGTTTTTTCAAATTTGTATTGGTGTTTCGGTTTTCATTACATTTATATATTTATTTCTTAGTATGTTAGAAATAAATTACGTTGTTATTTCTTACAACCTTGCAAACTGTTAATGTTAACGTTTTTAATTTTGGAAATATGAAATTATCAAAGGGGTATTTTATGACAGTGATCTCAAACCAATACAAAAATTCAATCGAACTATAAACAAATATAGAGCTAAAAATTATTAGCATACCACACAGTTTCAAACCACATCAAAATTACAGCTTGAGTGTAGAAAAAAAACTTATGATAAATCTTTAGATAGATGGTAGGCAGATTAACATTTATTATTATGTTTGTTTGCTTGCAATACATAAGAATTAGAGATATATTGTTTATGTACATTAATTGTGTATTTACATTCTGAGTTTGCTTAAGTTTGTTACTTAAATGTTACTTATAATATTTGTAGTTGTATATAAACTGCGTAAGAATATTCACGATATTATTCATTACAAAAGGTGTTCATCATTTTTACTATGAGGAACGAGCACCCAAAAGATAGTAATGACATTTCGTCCTCAACTACATCTAAGTCACGAGCTGCAAAACGGAAAGAATACAACAGACGATACTAATCAAACAAAGAAAACAACAAAGTAACAAAAGTTTGTAATGTCAGTGTCTCTCAAAGCACTCCATTTGTATTGGCTACGATTAATCAGTCACGCGAAGGATACCCTTAAGCACATTAAAACCCAATGCCGGTCACACGATACAAATGATAAATGAGAGTGTTTCTTGTACTTTGGCTGAAAGACGAAGGGAGGTGAATAGACGATATTATGCTACATGGAGAGATAACAGAAAACGTATTACAAATGGTAGTCAACTTCCGCAGATTCCGGACGGTGATCAACCACCTGTACGAGATGTGATAATAGAAGATGATCCGTATAAATTTGTTTATGACCATGTACCTAAACACTCTCTCATCTTAAAGGAACAGAGTCCCTGTCAGAAATGTTCAGCAAAACGATTTGCATCAGAATTCCCTACCTTTTGTTGCATGAATGGGCAAACCAAATTAGCACCTATAGAAATCCCTACAAAATTGAACATGCTTTTCACGTCGCAAAATGAAATTGGCATAACCTTTAGGGCGAACATAAGGGCTTATAACACTAATTTTTCTTTCGCCTCAATGGGCGTCACGTTGGATGATACATTTACCAATATGAGAGACGGGGTGTATACCTTTCGAGCGCATAAAGGGATATATCATAGAATTGACCAGTTGGTCAGCAGAGATGGAACACCCAGATACTTACAGCTATATTTTTATGATCCTGAAATAGAGTTAGAACACCGACTCCAATGGCCAAATCTTGATCGGAAGATTACTGAGATTTTGTCACGTGTTCTTTCTACAAATCCTTAAGTCATTACATTCCGTAGTCTTTCGGAGCTGGGTCCTCTAGACAACTATAAAGTCACTTTGAACGCTTCAGCTGAAGTTGACCAGAGGGTGTACAACAGACCAACGACATCAGAGGTTTAATTAATATTATTTTATTTTTAAGAACCATAATATATTTAAGATCCTTATTATTTATTAAACCCGTTTTCTTCAGGTTGCTGGTATCTGGGTTGAAGGGAATGACAATATCACCGCCTACAAAAGAAGTATTGTGGTGTATGGTAGGTCTGAACGTAGTCAAACTATTCAACCATACTTTGGATGTTACGATCCATTATGTTATCCGCTATTTTTTCCTAATAGCGAACCGGGTTGGCATCCTGACATACAACGTGAGGTATTGTCGACTAATCAAGTTAATAATTGTCAGGACAACATCGATGAAGACAATGAAGGTACCAAGAATGTTCTAAGTTTTAAAATTTCTAGCAGCAAATACTATGAAGTTCGATGCAGTCTACTGTTTTAGTAACTTTTTTTTTTATCCAGGGTCTAACACACAAAATGCTAGGACAACCGTAGCTATGCGAGAGTACTATTGTTACAGATTTCAAATTCGTCCAACAGAGAACGTGCTTTTGTTAGGTAGGTACATTGCTACAGCAGTTTGTCATCGATATTTACATAAAGATTGAGACTTCACGTTTACAATATTTTGAAAACAACCAACGACGGATAAGAGCTGACTTATACCAAGGTATTGTGGATTGCGTTCATGCTGGGGAGGTTCATCCAACTAGAATCGGACAACGGGTTGTGTTGCCTGCGTCTTTCATTGGAGGGCCTCGTGATATGCGACGTCGTTTTTTAGATGCTATGACTTTAGTTCAAGATGACAGAAAACTAGATTTATTCCTAACGATGACGTGTAATCCTCAGTGGCCAGAAATATGTGATAATCTAAAACCTGATCAAACTCCACAAGATCATCCCGATCTTGTTTCTAGAGTGTTTCATGCTCGATTATATGAGCTTAATAAACATCTATTCAAGAAACATATACTCGGTCATGTTAAGGCATACGTTTACATCATTGAATTTCAGAAACGTGGTTTGTCGCATGCACATTTCCTCTTTATCATGCACGCCCAAGACAAAATCAGTAATCCAGACCATTATGATAAGGTTGTATGTGCTGAGATTCCTGACAAATTAAGACATCCCAATCTGCATGAAATTGTTATTAAGCACATGATTCATGGTCCTTGCGGTGCTTTACGACCAAACAGTCCTTGTATGCAGGGTGATCCAAAGATATGTCGATTTCGTTATCCTAGACATTTCAATGAGCAGACGACACAAGGACAGGATTCTTATCCATTATATAGAAGGAGAGACACCGGAATTCAGGTTGATGTGCGAGGAGAAACACTTGATAACAGATGGGTTGTCCCTTATAATCCAAGACTTTTGATGATGTTCAACTGCCACATGAACATGGAGGTTTGCTCCAGTATAAGTCTGTGAAGTATTTATTCAAGTATGTTTACAAAGGACATGACAAGCAAGTTATTCAGATCGATGAAGATGGCCCAGAGGTTATTAATGAGATTAAAAGATTTCAAGATGCACGTTACGTATCGCCCCCGGAGGCTATGTGGCGTGTCTTTTCATTCCTCCTTTCTCAAATCCATCCTTCGGTGTTGGCCTTACAACTTCATCTCCCAAATATACACATGGTTAGATTTAGAGATGATGATATACTGAGTGAAATTATGGATAGGGAATTAGATAAAGGAACCATGTTGACTGCATTTTTTGATACAAATAGATTGAATGCCACGGCAAGGCAACATTTATATAAAGATTTCCCTAAATACTTTACATGGAATGGAGTCCAACGCAAATGGAATATTCGTAAAGCGAAACCACAACGAGGCCGTATTGTTTCTGCTAATCCAGCTGAAGGCGAAAGGTACTACTTGCGTTTGCTTTTGTTAAATATCAAAGGACCTACCTCTTTTGAACATCTTCACACAGTTAATTGTGTAACGCACCCCACATTTAGAAAAGCAGCTCTTGAGCTTGGGTTAATAGAGAATGATGATAATTTATCGCAATGTCTCACGGAAGCGTCTATATTTCAGTTTCCCGGTTCTCTAAGAAGGTTATTCGCAACAATAATGATTTTTTGTGAACCTGGTGATATTCGTAGGCTGTGGGATGAACACTTTGATTCGCTTTCTGAAGATCATCGGTTACATTGTCAAAGTGAAGAACAAGTTCAAAATATGGTTCTTACTGACATAAGGGTCTTTCTACAATCTATGGGTAAACATATTCGTGATTTCGATCTTCCATATATAACATAAGAAATCATACAACATGCAAGTTCCCGTGAGGTACAGGAGGAGTACGAGATAGTTGTCGAACCTGAACACTTACGTGCAAAACATTTTCTCAATTCAGACCAAAAATTGTGTTTGATGAGATCATGAGCCATGTTGATAATCATCAGCCAGGTGTGTTCTTTATAGATGGCCTAGGTGGAACGGGAATAACATTTTTATACAAAGCGTTGCTTGCTCAAGTTCGTTCATGTGGTCTTATTGCTCTCGCGACTGCTTCATCCGGTGCTGCGGCTAATAATATGCCAGGAGGTAGAACCGCGCACTCAAGATTCAAGATTCCTATTTTCCTTAACAATAATTCGATGTGTAACATCAAAAAACAAAGCGGTGCGGCTGAAGTAATTAGGTTGGCTAAACTAATTATATGGGATGAGGCATCTATGGCAAAGCGACAGGCGATAGAGGCCGTAGACCGAACAATACGGGACATTATAGGCGTTAGTCTTCCGTTTGGTGGAAAAATAATGGTTATGGGAGGTGATTTTAGGCAGGTGTTACCGGTCATTAAACGGGGCACCCGTGCACAGATTGTAGACTCCAGCCTACGAATGTCACCTTTGTGGTCCGTGACGAAAAAGATGCAGTTGACCATAAACATGCGGGTGTGGAATGATCCATGGTTTTCTGATTTTCTTTTGAGAGTAGGTGATGGAACCGAAGAGCCAATCGAAGGAAGCTTCATCCGCATACCAGAGGACATGACAATTCTATGCCTTATAAAGAAAACTCCGTAACAGAATTGATTAATGCTGTTTTTCCATCGATTCAGGAAAAAGTACATTCTTCTGATTATATAATAAACCGAGCAATATTATCCACAAGAAATGAGAGTGTTGATGAGATTAATGATCAGATGATTGATATTTTCAAGGCGAGGAAAAAATTTACTACAGTTTTGACGAAGTTGAAGATGATCGCCACAACTTTTATCCGGTCGAGTTTTTAAACTCACTGACTGTCAGTGGTCTGCCGCCTCATAAACTACGTTTGAAAATTGGATGCCCTATCATATTATTACGGAATATCGATCCATCACACGGTCTATGTAATGGCACACGCTTGATATGTAGAGGCTTCCAATGAAACGTTATTGATGCCGAAATAGCTGTCGGTCACATACTGGAAAAAGAGTATTTTTGCCTAGAATCCCTCTATCACTTTCTGAAGAAGACATGTTCCCGTTCAAGTTGAAGCAAAAACAGTTCCCCATTCGACTTAGCTTTTCCATGACAATTAACAAAGCTCAAGGTCAAACGATTCCGTATGTTGGTGTTTATCTGCGGAATCTGTTTTTTTCACATGGACAACTTTATGTTGCTTTATCAAGAGGGATATCACGGGAAAATACAAAGGTGTTAGTACACCCTTCCAAAAAATTCAAACGAGCCGGAGTGTACACCTCAAATGTTGTATACCGGAAGTGTTACATGATAGGTGAAATGTACGTTTGTCAAAACCTAACACTATGTTTTATTAAATTAAATGGCTTATGTTTATGTTCGTGATGTCTTTTTCAGTAGTAATGTTTTCTTTTTTGTACAGATAAAATTTTTAATCAAAGTAAACACGTGATGTTTCTAATGAAAAATACGATCATTTACTACATATTAACTTATCATATTTGCTTTTGCATAATATAGAATCTAATATAAACAATAATAATTTGAAAATATGTCGGGTGTCATTTTAACTTCTAAAACTATAATTTTATTTCCTTATCTATGCTATTTAATATTGTGTTATGATAAATTCACATGTAAAAACTGAACATTTACTTGTTTTTCAGATACCAAACATGCTGTGGTGAAGGATGAATCTGTCAAAGTGAAGAGTATTTCTAATAACCAAGCTACATAAGATATGTCATACAATCAAGAACAAATACCTTATATTCCAAAAATCATCCTTCATTAGATTTAGCGGTGAATTAACAAGATGTACCGGATGTTCATGGGCTTGCTCCTGATAACGAATGGTGATTACCCAACATACTTTAGATCATTAAATGTTTGAGCCTTTCGATTAAAATGATATCATCATGATGAGATCACTTGACCACTGAATAAAAATGAGTACCGGATAACTTTGCTTCAACTTTAATGTTAAAAATTATATTTGTTTATTCGTGTATTACTTTGTTGCAAAAATGATTTTCTTGAACTAATAATTTTAATTGTAACGCCCCGAAATTTCCCGAAACGAGCCATTTAATAATAATGGGCTTTTAAGGGTTAATTTAAGAAATAAAGGGGTAAATTAGTGGGCTATGGATCAAATTAGCCTTAATGGGCTAGACTTGGTGGGTTTAAGGGCCCTAATCAGCCCTTAAACATGCATAATCTGTCCCATTCCATCACATTACACCCTAGCCACCAAATTCGTAGAGAGAGAAAGTAAGAGAGAAAGTGAAGAAATTCAAGATTTGGAGCTTGAAGGTTGGAAGGATTGAAGTTCTGGTGGATTGGAGCATCAAACACAAGGAAAGAGCAACAAAACAGGTAAGAATCGACCTCTAAGGCCCTCTGTAGATCAAACCCGGATTCTAGGGTTTTGGGGTTTTGAAAAGTTTAAAGAAACACATAAAGGTCGAATTTTTACGTATGAACGTGTAAAAAGCTTAGATTTGGTTTCATGGAGGTAAACGAAGGATTTGGACGTAAAAAGTTAAGGTTTTGGGTTAAAAACGGCTGGATCTGAGTTTCTGTTCATTCAGCGAAACTGGGTCCCGATCCAGCGAATTTAAGTATTCATCCAGCGAAACTGTGCATTTATCCAGCGAAACTAGGAGAATCCTAGCGAAACTACAGTTTCGCTACAGCAAAACTACAGTTTCGCTGATAGCTTCGCTAAGTACTTAGGCTGACCATAGACTTTGCGAGACTAGGGAATTCCAACGAAAGTTGGGCGCTCAAGGCAGCGAATCTGCCTAGCGAACTAGCAGAAGTGCTGCCCAGTGAAACTGGCAGCGAAACTGCAGTTTCGCTGTAGCGAAACTATGGGCGAAACTATGAAGAAAATGACTTTTTTGCATATTAACTTTCGTGCAGCTAGAGTGTTCAGGTTATAGCTTAAGTGGCTTAGAATTTAAGCTATTGGACAAGTTCAGGTGAGTTCTAGACCCCTCCTTTACACGTTTTCAATGTTTTGGGGTGATATGCATACTAAAATACATACTTTTATGAGAACAGTTTTTAAGACCTTTTATCAAGAAAATAAATTTCCTAAAGTAAAATGTGTCATTTAAATAGTCCAAAATAATTTTCAGGCGCGCTGACCTGGCAGCCCCGGCCCCAGCCAGGGCCGTTGCCCCTTGGACCCCACTAGGGCTGCTGCCCCTAGAACCCCGCTATCAGGGGCTGCCGCCCCCGAACCCCCGCTGTCCCGCGGAGGGTCAGTTATCTAGTTTATCTCTCATGATTGATGAAATGTGAATGCTTAGACTAGAGTTTGCTTCTTATTATGTGTTAAGTGTATGTGAAAACTAAAGATATAAGTGAAACTTAAAGAATTGTTATTAGGCCCATAACGTGTACCTGGATAAAGTAAAGTCTTGCAAGTAAAGTCCTGCAGCAAGGGATAAAGTAAAGACTTGCAAGCAATGGCTAAAGGAGGGTTGCATTTGTTGTGCCCTCACCCGGATAAAGTAATGCTCGAACAGGCAGGTCTGTAAGCCCTGAATTGGCATGACAATAAAGGCCCGATCGAGTACGACTGTAAGCCCTTAATTGGTGTGTCGGTAAAGTCCTAGGCGAGCCTAGGCACCGATAGTGACAGAGAATTGATGGATAAAAAGAGTAATAAATAACGAGAAATGAAAAGCAATGATAAAGTATCGATAAAGTGATAGCCTGTATGTATTGATGCTTGATAGACGAGAACTATTTTCAACTGATAAAGCTAATATCTCTTACGAAAGTTATTTAGCAAAGTAAACCTAGAATTCACTCAGCGAAGCTGACTTTTGTATGCATATCAGTTGACAGGTAAGAGTTAGAGCTACGGAATAGAGGCATGGGACTGAAGCTTCTTGGCACTAGAAGACTGGCATCCCTGATGAAGAAAAGATTAAGAGGACTTTAAATAGATTTTAAGAATCAAAGACAATGTTATATTTCATTTGTAATGGATTGAAATTTACAGTATTTTCCGTTGCAATATATTTATACACATATGAGTAAATGACTTTTTAATATCGATGTTTTGCTGTGAATGACCAACTGTGAGGCTTCCCTAAGAAGGTGGGCCTTACATCAATGCATATATATTACTTGCTAGTGTGCGTATTGCATATCACGTATATCAACCACGATAATTATACTCACGTAAGGTTACGAAATACTTAATATACTTTTGTATCGATAATACAATAATACATCATAACCATGTTGGATGAAAATGTCACCCCCACCATATTACGCCCGCCGCATCGCGCGGGCACCTACTAGTATATATATATATATATATATATATTATATATTATATATAATATATATATATATATATATATATATAATATATATATAAATATATATATATATATATATATATATATTATATAATAATATATATATATATATATATATATATATATATATATTATATATATATATATATATATAGATATAGGGTGAGGATCTTTCAGAACTCTTAAAGATTGCGAGAACTGCGAGAACTAATCATGGCCATTGATTAGAATTCAATTTATTTTTATTTTAATTTGGTCAACGAGGGTAATATGGTCTTTTTAGATTATGTATTAATTGGTTTCTTTATTGTATATTTTATTATGGAAGTTACACATTTAATATTATTCTTCCAATTATTCCAATATTTTTACACGGATCTTTGGATGCTTTCCATTTACTATATTCTAATATTTATTTCTTCACCAATTTGCACAAAATTATGAGATCGTGACTTCATCAGCATTTTCATATATTTTGTTGTTTATTCATATACAGAACTAAGCATTACATGTTTTTTGAATACCCATTCATCTAAAGATTTTGATTAGAACATCAAGTACAATATCAAGTTCAATTTTTTCATAGCTTCGCTCATTTAGTAATATTCTCCCAATGATTTGAATAGATCTTTCATTTAGGGTAATGATTTTATTAATTTTTTTTGAAATTGTTATCTTTATATACATTTATATCATATACTTATACGGTGAAACGTCTCACACTAACCAACTGTTCTTGTTTACTTATTTAAATTTCCAGTGGCATGTCGAACCATGAGGATATTAGTACGAATGCTCCAGTTGATGTGTTACGCCATAACTACACGAAGCATATGGTTGATGAAGTTGATTTTGATGAGAGAGGTAATACTACATGTCTTCATGAACAAAGGAGGAAACATTTTTGTCGTTACAGTCATGTTTTCGGTTAACATGATTCTAGGAATTGTTCTATGAAACAAGAGTTGTAGTTTATTGTTTGTGATGATGTTCAATATTTGATCAATTAAAATGGATTCTATATATTTTAATTGCTGGTGTGTTGGTTTTAATTGCTACAACAATAATTTATGGTTTTTATTTTATTGTTCTTTCACCAACCATTTATAAGATTATTCTAAATATAAGTGTTGATTTTAAAGTTGTTCTGTTCTTACATATATGTAATCCGCGTTTTATAATATTGCTCATACATACAACACTTTGCAATCTGCAATGTACGATTAACTGTAACTGATTCTCAGAATCATCTATTATTTTTTGAATCCCATTTGAATCCAGTAATTTAATTATAACTGATTCTCAGAATCATCTTAATTTTTTAATTGATTCTTGTTTTAAGGTAAGATTTGTTTATATATTTTATATATTTTGTTGCCATTAGATTAGTGTTTCATTACATTATTAAGATAAAGAAATAGCGTATGTGCCACCCTAAGATTCAGAACAAAAGATGTGAATAAGCTAGCGTTGGACTGGCTCGGTGAGAAGCTATTTACAAAAGTCAAAATCCAAAAGGAATTGCTAACATGTTATATGTCTAATGATAAGCATGATTCTCGTAATTGTATATATATATATATATACAAAAATTTACAGTTCATTTACATTGTCTAAAACCACTTACAAGATGAATACTATTTACATATACGTAAATTGCATACTATCATTTGCTTTTAAAATCATACGCTATTTGCGTAACGTAAATCTTCAAATGAACCATCTATTTACATATCCTAAATGTTTTATATATGCGAAAATTGACATGTTGCATATACATATGGATACAAAAGTACATTGAGTTGTTTTCTTTTTACATATACGTAAAATTGTTGTTTACATATGTGTAAATCGTCCATATACGTATGTCCTCTATCTATGTGTCTTGAGTTGCACATTTTCACTAACATCATTTTTAATTATGTATTCTTGTATGATGACTTCATGTTGTATTCATT
>JABSNV010001189.1:0-69808 GCA_024085815.1 Flaveria linearis | reverse complement strand
AGACGTGATATTTTTATCCTTTCAGAAACAATTTTAAATAAACATTATTAAGCTCATTTAGGTGACATTAACAGATAACCATACACCAGTCCGACATTGACACACTAGTACTAACAAATTAAAATATTAAACTACAAACAAATGAACATCTTTTGTGATTTTTGTTAGGGCAGGTTTGTGTAGCTATCAGCATTGACATTATATCAGGAACAGACTCATTTGGAATCAGACAGGCATATACACCATTACTTGGAACATTATGAGTTGATTTCACCTTTCATGATGACATATCACAGTTTGTTCTGATCTAAGACTTCTAAGTACTAACTGGGAATCATGTTTGATATGATACGTAACACACTTTGATTGTCAACTTCAGTCGGTGCATACAAGACGATTGTCAGTATACTTGTCCACTTAAATTCATACACAGACTTTTGACACACATTGGTAATGAATTATGTTATTATTTCAACAACATTTGTGTATCCAGCTTATATGGTAATCAGCATTCCTTAATGGACTTTCGAGCGGTCTTAGGTATTTTTGCAAGAAGAGACTATTCTTAGATCTTTCAAAGAGAAGCCATCCTCAGGTCAGTGCCATCGCACAGCAGAGAGGCGGCAAACAACAATGAAGTAGAATATGTAGGTTAGCTTTCCTCAGTCAGTGCCATCGCACAGCAGAGAGGCACACAACCTATCTCCTTGTTAGAGCATTTCTTATTTCTTTTGCACATAGCGCACCAACAACATAAGTTATCAGCTTGATTACGCTAGTATTCAATTTTTTCGTGCTTTGCTCTTTTGTGGTCATTTGCACACTTTGGTGGCATTTATTTGCTCGTTATCCCTTATCGGAAGAGCTGATTGTGTTAACCAGTGATAAGATGGGAACCCACAGTTGATTGAACCATTTAGTTTAGATTAAGTTTACCAATGACGTCTACTTGTCTATTGGTTGAATCTACTGACACATCATATAATGAACTAGCACCTCCCTAGATCAACTTTCTCCGTGTAATTACAGTAACAATCAAACGTACTATCATTTTCCCATTTTGTTAGACTTAGACTTCTCTATTTTTACATTTTCAGTAAGTTAATTAACATTTTTGATCTCAAAATCATTTTGTTGTTCCAAATAACTCGATGCCTGTGTACTATCATCTTCCAATTTTTGTCGAGTCACATTTCCTGTTTTGTTGTCTTTGCCTTTTCAGCTTTACTCACCTTCCCCTCCCTTTTTTTTAAGTAAATAAATACTGATTAAACCTAATCTCCCCTAAAATTCTAAAACAAAAATCTTTGTGTTTTTGGATTTTTATAACAACAAGGAAATTAAAAAAAATAAAAATAAATAAAAGACGAAAATAAAGAAAACGGTGTCGGACTATGTATCTGTTTCTTCTAATATAACATCACTTTTCTTTTTAACCCCGTTGACCTCTAGCAGATAGAAAAATCTTGGTTTATCAAATGGTTTGGTGTAGAGGTCAGCGCGTTGAAAATCCGTGTTTTTTGACCACATCAATTAAGTGTTTTTCATAGCAATCGCGTGATACTTTATGCCTATGTGTTTGGTCTTAGGATGTTGAACCGGATTTTTAGTTACTGCAATTGCAGCAGAATTATCAACATAGATAGGAGTAGAAGTGAAATGCAAACCGTAATCCCGCATTTGCTGTTGAATCAAATGATTTGAGAGCAGCAGCTGGCGGCGGCAACGTATTCAGCTTCACAGGTAGACAGAGCAACTGATGTCTGCTTCTTGCACTGCCAAGTTACCAATCTTCTCCGAAAAATTGACATCCTGCTGACGTAGACTTGTAATTCATTTTGCAGCCTCCGTAATCCGAGTCACTATACGCCGTTAGCTCAAAGTCATCATCATGAGGATACCACAACCCCAGTGTTGGAGTACCCTTCAGATAACGAAAAATCCTCTTGACTCCAATCAGATGATTGACTTTAGGTTTTGCTGATATCGGGAACATAAACATGTGGCATACATGATATCTGGACGAGAGGCAGAGAGGCAGTGAGGTACATGAGAGATCCGATCATCCACGATACATGGTGGCATCCACCAAATCCCCATTCTCATCAGGAGCCACATCGTGATTTGTGGCGAGAGGGGGGTACCGGCTGCAGTGACATTGTCCATATCAAAGCGACTAAGAATGTCACCGACATACTTAGTTTGATGCAAAAAGATGCCGGTAGGTGTTTGGTCCACCTGTAATCCTAGGAAGAACTTCATTTCTCCCATGGCACTCATCTCAAACTCAGCCTTCATCACAGATTCAAACTCTTTACATAACCCTTCGTTTCGTGAGCCGAAATTATGTCATCCACAAATCTGCACCAAAAGCAAATCACCATCCTTCTCTTTGATGAACAATGTACAGTCAATCACACCCCTGCGAAAGCCATGTTTCAACAGATGGGTGGAGAGCTTTTCATACCAAGCTCGAGGAGCCTGATGTAGCCCATACAGAGCCTTGTCTAACTTGTAGACTCTGTCCCGATGATAAGGATCTTCGAATCCTTCGGGTTGACTTACATATACTTCTTCACGGATTTCCCCATGCAAGAATGCACTCTTAACATCTAGTTGATAAACTTTGATCTTCATGTAAGAGGCGTAGGCTAGAAAGATACGAATTGCTTCCATTCTAGCTACGGGAGCAAAGACTTCATTGTAGTCGATTCCTTCGACTTGTCTGAAGCCTTGAACAACCAACCGTGCCTTGTTTGATAAACAACACCCTGGTCATCCTTCTTGCACTTTAGTACCCATTGGTACCAATACCTTGACTCCTTTGGGTCGGTCAACAAGAGTCCACACTCCAAGTTTCTTGAACTGTAGCAACTCCTCTTGCATAGCATTGACCCATGCTTCATCCTTAAGGGCATCACTTACGTGTTTGGGTTCAATTTGAGAGACAAAACATCTGTAAGCTCCATCATTCACGTAGCCCTTTTCCATTACTTCAGCGTAATCAGCAGTGTACAATCGACTTCTAGTCTGCACGCCGGAGTGGAGATCACCAATGATAGCATCTGGCGGATGACTTGTACTGATCCTAGTCAAAGGAGTTGTAGGAACGACAACTTCAGAGTCCATAGTCGTGACTGGAGGTTCAGTGTCTGTGGTTCCAGATGCAGGTGAAGCACCTGAAGAGCTCCCTTCTTGATCAACATTAGGTGTGTGCTGGTTCAGATGCTTCTTCATCCTCTGATGAGTCTTCACTATCATTCTGATCAGCTGAGGCAGATCCCGATGACCCACTTGTAGGAGTGGTATTGCTAGTATCCAGATTCGGTGAGTTGAGAACATCGTGCATCATCTGAGTAGCAATATCATCATCTGAAACTATCTGAGGAAGATTGAATGATTTGAAAAAGCCATCGTAGTCGAAGAATGACGATGGACCTTTTCCAGCAGGGGGGATAGTGAAACGTTGAACATCAACGTTGCACCATACTTCTACCTGACCAGTAGAGTTGTTGTAAACTCGTTTGTCGGGTATACTGTATCCCAGAAAGATCCCCTGATCTGCCTTTTCATTGAACTTGCCTTCTTGAGTTTTCTTCAGAAGAGTACAAGGAGCACCGAAAGGTTCCAGATACTCCAGGTTGGCTTACGCTTCTGTAGCAACTCATAGCAAGTCTTCCGTGCCTCTTCACTACTGACACACGATTAAGTGTTGTAGGGCGTTGGCTACAGCTCGTTCCAGAACTGTACTGGCAGTTTTGAGTCTGCCAACATAGTCCTGGCTGTCTCGATCAGACTCCTGTTCTTTCGCTCAGCAACTCCATTCATCTGTGGAGTGTATGCAGAGGTGAATTGATGAACAATTCCCTTTTCTTGCAGAACGCATCCATCCACTGATTCTTGAACTCGGTTCCATTATCTGAGCGAATCTTTCTCACTTTAAGCTTGTAAAGTGACTCCAGAGTGGTGACCAGCACTTTGAATGACTCAAATGTTTCTGACTTAGCTTTCAGAAACATCACCCACGAGAATCGTGAGTAGTCATCGGTGACTACGAAGCAGTACCAGTCTCCAGCGATACTCTTCGTGCTAACTGGACCGAAAAGATCCATGTGCAGTAGCTCCAGGGGTATCTCAATAGAATGGACATTCTTGGTCTTGTGAGATTTCCTGGTTTGCTTTCCTTTCTTGCATGAGACACAAAAATCAGGAAGCTTGAAGTTCTTGACAGGAACTCCATCAACTAGGTTGTTATGAATCAGGTGATTCATCTTCCTATGATTAATGTGTCCCATTCTTCTGTGCCACGAAATGGAGTCCTTCTCTGTAGCTTTAGATAAGAAACATTGAACAGTAGAAGCACTAGTAGAGGCATTAGACATATCTAGAACATACAAGTCATTATATCTAGATGCTGACATTAATACCTGTTCCTCTGAATATCCATTTCTTTCTTCAGAATGTAACATTTGCGATTATCAAACATGACTTTGAATCCCTTGTCGCAAATCTGAGACACAGAAAGCAGATTGTTTTCTAACTGCTGAACAAAGTTGACTTTGTCGAATCTTACCTTGTCATTACCTACTTCGCCCTGAGCGGTAATGTATCCTCCTTTGTTACCAGCAAATGAAACGTGTCCCCTTTAATTTGTTTGACATTGAAAAGAAGAGACTTGTTTCCCGTCATGTGCCTGGAAGCTCCGCTATCTACTATCCATGTATTTGTAGACGCACTATAGCGGACAACCTGCACATATGAGAAAATCATCAGTTAAGGATGGGGACCCAAGCCTTGACTGGCTTGGGTTTCCCAGAGGAATCAACCATCATGAATTCGACCCACTGTCCTTTATCAGTGGGTGGAATCTCAACTTTCAGATTGTCCTTGCTTTCAGACACACCAGTTGTCTTGGCTTTCCATAAACCATCCTGTGAAAGGATTGTTTGTGGTAAACCTTAGACTGATTTACGGTTTGAGCATATGGTTTAGATTCAGAAACAGGTTTTACCTCTGGCATCACGGACTTGTCGGGGACTTGTCTGTTTTGCCTTTGGCGAGGTGGAGACGAAAAGACCTAGAAGGTGTTTTAGACCTAATAGGTGTTTCGATCTAACTGGAGTCTTAGAACGCTGTTTTGAATCTACTTTGACTTTGTCGTGTAGCTCAACCTTAATTCTTGGTGTCTGATAGCGAGGACAATTAGTCGAAATATGACCGCGCTGACCACAAGTATAGCAGGATCTCCATTCATCAGGGCTAGGAGATCTCTTGTGGGGCGGTGAATAAACCTCAGATTCTTCTTTTATTATCACTTTTTAAGATTTCACCTCCTTTGACAAATTTAACTTGTTTAACATGATTTGTGTTGTCTTGGAAATTGGTGATTATCTTGCTTCACTGGTTAGCTTGAGTGTCTTTGGAAATCTTAGGTTGTTTGGAAGTTATTTTTACCCAACCCATGAGATGTTTGAACATTCTCTTCCACTCCCTTGCCAGTGATTTTTGTGCTTGATGCAGAAGCTGTCTGGTCAGGAACCGAAAGAGCAGAGTGACTGCTGTATCGGATCACAGACTAGAGGAGTTGTCACCACATGATCCTTTATGGGGTTATCATTAATTGGACGTTGTTTGATGTTTAAAAAGGACTCATGTGGTGGTGGCACAACTTTATAACCCAAACCCTCCCCGTTGTTGCGTTCTTTAACCAAGTTTTTCAAATATATGAGGAACTAGCTAGACTGTGAGTCTTTGTTGCAAAGACTCGTTTTCAACTTGTAAACGCTCGTTCCTTCTTAGTTTCTTCTATTGTCTTTAAAAAAACTTGATATCATTTCTTGGTTAAAGGCAACAACTTCAGTTTCTTTAACTGTTTCTTTAAAGCATCAATCTTTTCTTTATAACTGTTTTCATTTGTTTTAAGATTCTGTTTGCTTCAGTGCACAATTTTAAATCTTTACTAAGTTATCATTATGATCTAATAACCTAGCAAATTTCAGGTCAATGCTTTCCCTAAATTTTTCACATTCAACACAAGCATGTTTAGTAAATAATTCATCCTTTGATTCTACCTGTGCCGATGTAGATGTTCCAGCCATGAAAGCATTTTGGGGTTCAGATTGTGCTTCAGACGCAGCATTCAGTTCATTCTCCACAAGCTGATCAACATCAGCTATGTCATCATCCAATTCAGCATTGTCAAGCTCAGCTGAGTTCTCCCCCTCACTTGCTGAGTCTTCATTTAGGTCCTCGACAGAAGCTATGTTGGCTTCACCATCAGATAAGAACCGGAAGGACCAGTCCTGTCCTTCATCACCTTGTGCCACCAAAGCCTTGGAATCACTTCCTGCTGGAACTGGCTTCTTATCTTATCTTGCCTGTTGAACGAGGAGAAGGATTTCCGTTCCAGTCTTTTTAGGCTTCACACATTCCCTCTTGAAATGTCCTTTCTCACCGCAGTTGAAACACGTGACTTTGGACTTGTCAAACCCAAAAGTAGTATCTTTTGTAGCCACGAGATTGCCCTGTCTTCTTCACAAACTTCTTTGCTCGTCGCACAGCACTTGCGAGAGCCCACATAATGTCCATCCTCTCCAACTCATTTTCATCCACCTGCTCATAGTCTTCATCAGCCAAGTGGCAGTTTCCTATCTTCCCTGCAACCAACCATCATAGGAATGAACCACTGCAGCAAGTAGGTCCATGTGTTCCTTGGCAACTTCCACAGTGACTTTACCCAGGTTCTCAGTTATTAACTTTGTCGAGTGAGCTTCAGTAATACTGTGTTGAACCCCTGATGAAACAGATGACTCAACCCCAGACGATGAGCTTTGACCAGATGTATTAGAAACAAATGCAGTCTGCAGAGGAGCATTGGAAGACTTTGCAATTGGAGTTGGAGTCACATTGTAAAGAGTAGGATCCTGAGCATATGCACCCTTCTTCGCCTTATACTTATGTCTGACCTCTTCCTCTCGCAGTTTCATAATAAAGTCATTTATATCCAAAGTCTCGAGAACTGAATTGTGTCTCAAGGCGGAAATAAATGAATCCCATTTTTCTGGAAGACCTTCAGCTAAACTGGCGACCTTTCTTCTTTAGACGTTGTAACCCCATGAGTGTGAAGTTCACTCATTAGATGATAGAAGCGGTCAATGATGTCGTCCAAGCTCTCTTTCCAATAGCAGAGAAATTGTCAAACTCCTTTTGAGAGCTTTGGCCTTCAAGGATTTCAGAGTTGAGCTCCCTTCATACTTTTCTCGAGAGCTTTCCAGAATTTTTTACTCTGTTTTATCCGAATACTGATGGAAGATCTCTTTAGGAATAGACTGGGTGAGCATAGCATAAGCCTTCTTTTCAGCATTATAGGCAGTCTTTTGAGCATCAGTCATTCCACTCAACGTTAATGGCAAACCATCAGCACCAACTGGCATGTTGTAACCAGTCTCAATAGAATTCCATAGATTAGTATCCACGCCATTGAGATGAATCTCAAACCTTTGCTTCCACTGCGGGAACTCATCAATGGATAGAAGCTTAGGCGGCTTATTGTGATTACCAATCTCATTCTCCAGAAGCAGTAGGTTCTGGATCCTTGAGTCTTTCCTGCTGAGAATGCGAAGTTTTCGGAGTCCATAATGAAGGTTGACTTAAACAGACTGTTATGCGATTGGGAGGTACGATTGGGATGCGATTGACACTAACAGTATGCGATTGGACTTAAACGTGCGATTGAAAAGGCGACTGAGATACAATCGTGCAATTGAACTCAAACGGGCGACTGGAAAAGGCGACTGACTCAACTTGGCGACTGAAAGGGCGACTGACTCAATCGGGCGATTTGACACAGCGATGACTCAATCGGGCGAATGGCCTGGGCGACTGGGTTCAGTTGTACGATTGAGATAATCGTGCGACTGGGTCTGCTGAAAACGGGATTTTTCGCACACTTTGACCTAGTACGCAAGTTTTTGCACCCTAGACGGCTGAAACTCGAAAAATATTGATTTTTCAGAACATGCACACGTAAAGACTCGATTTTTAGCAGAAAGATTGGATCTTTTCGCGTAAAAACGTAGACTTTTTCACAAAAAACGATTGAATCAACGAAGAATCAAGAGCCTATGCTCTGATACCACTTGTTAGGACGTGTACGTACGGAGTACTAACTGATTCTTAGTTATACCAGATCAAATAGTGCGAAATCCTATTTGATTGGCGATCCAATCAGGGAGAACGAAATCAAGATCAATCCTAACGATTAGAAAACGTTAAGAATGGAATAGGAATGATCTGGGACGTTTTATGAACTTGGAATGGACGATCTGGACGTTCTGGGTCGACTAGGGTTTCAAGTATTCGAAGTGTCTTTTTTTTTCCACGAATTAAGTGGTATTTATAAGTTACAGATCTCATTCGTGCGACTGAGCCTTGCGACTGGCTCAGTCGTGCGATTGAATAATACAATTGGTTCATTCGTACGCTAGAGTCAGTCTTATGACTCAACCGTGCGATTGATTCAATCACCTAGTTCAGCCGTGCGATTGGACCATTCGCATGGTCCAGTCGTGCGACTGAATAAGATTCTTAGTCAAACACATTCTTGAACCTTTAATGATTCAGAACTATGTCTCACAACTGTAAACCTATATAACATGGTCATATTATGCGTGTAACAACTAATAATGTAAGTAGATGTAACATTAAATAACCAACAACCATATATAGAAGAGATTCTCATTAGCTTGATTAAACATTACATATATGTTACAAGAAGAAGTTCTATTACATTTAAGCTCACTAGACTAGAACTGGGGACATGTGTACCAACAATTATGCTAGGCTCAAATATGTTAACAATTATTTTCACACAAGTCTTCCCAATAACATCGCCCCAACGTTATACACATCAAACGAGAACATAACACTATTAGTCATTATGTTCTCCTAAAAAGCATACTTAAAACTATCAACATAATGTTGCATAGGTTTAATAACCAAACAAAACATATTGATACAACATAAATAAGATTACAACCAAACCTACTTATATGCCAGGTTATTCATAAGTCATAAATACAATCACAAAAATTAGATAATATAGCATCACAACACTCATCCTGTTGGTGCAGGAAATATTTCCTAAGTAGCGCTACTATATTATCAGACGGTTCGTTATCCGAATTAATGGTTGTAACTTACGGCAACATGACAGTTTATCTCAAAAAGTCTTATTTATTTGCATCAAACACAACACATTATGCTTTTCCCCTAAAACACATAATATAAAAAAGGAGCTATGAATCTCACCTCAATTCTAGCAAAAACCTATAAAATAATTACAAGTCAGAAATATATGCTTTAAAATTTTCAGCACCTCAGTTAAAATTTTAAAACAGCAACTACGATTACTCATATTTTCCAAAAGTTTAATAGCAACATCACCTAAAAATACCAATAAACATATAAAAATTTCAACTATTAACTAAATTCAAATAATTTTTTAGAATTAATACAAACTTAACATAAATAGGAAAAATAACTACTATTATTATAAAATTTCCGAAACTTTCTAGAATGCTTATTTTGAAGTCTATTTCATTCCATAAAATTTCTGGTTTGTAGTTCATAATAAACAGTTTACTGTAATTTTTCTAAATTTACAAAAATTCAAGAAAAATAGCTATATAACTCCTAAATTACTACATTTACACATACTGTCAAATCTATAATATCATAATTTATGTGAATTTTTCATAATTTATTTCATAGTTTAGATATTTCTTTTGATTTTTCAGTTACAGGTTACAATAAAATATAAATCTCATTCATATAAAGGAGTTTAATCAGGAAATTTGTTCTGGAGCTTCTATAATATATAGTAATATTATATTTCCAAATTTTTACCAGGTTGGTTCTTCCATATAGTATTTTTCTTATTTTCTTTTAATTAAATCACATAAATTAATTTACTCAACCTTAATATACCAAAATTACAGATAGATAATACTAGTATTTTTTTCTGAATTTATTCCCGCAATTACAATCATTTAAGTTTGTAATCCAATTTGAGCAAAATACTAAGACTTTAATGATTTTTTTTGTTTGCAATTCTTTTGTTTAATCTTTTTTATTTAACACCATTATTTTCTTAGTTCTTTACTCATTTCTTACTGAGTTTTTGAAATAAATAACATATGGTTGTGGGTATTCTTTGATGATTGTCATGTATGTTTTGCTTAAAACACATACTTCTTTTAATCACATAATTAAGGTTTCTAACCTTGTTTGATTGCGAAGATAGTGAAGGATGGTTAATAAACTTCTGAATTCTTGAGGTCCTAAGCTTTAGATGAAGGTTCTTGATCTTTGAAAGTGAACACTTAGATGAATGAGGAGTTGGATGTTTGGATGATGATGGTGTGTGATGGTGATGTAAAAACCGAGAGATAGTGTAAAGATGGTGGTGATCTCGGAGTGTAATGGTTGTGGTTGTATGGAGACTAAGAGAAGAGTGATGTTAGGGTGGTGGATGATGGCAATGGTGGTGTTGGCGGATACGGTAGCCGAGAGACAAGAGAGAGATGGTGATGTTATGGTTTGCAGTTGTGGACAATGATCCGAGAGAGAGACCGAATTGTGATAATGATGGCGATTGTGGTGGTTTATGGGTGTGGTGGTAATGGTTCGGTCGAGGGGTTTCATGGTGGTGTCCCTCATTATGAGGTCTATAGCTAAAGTCGTGAGGTGGTGTTGTAGCCATGCTTAGTTGTAGTTTAAGGTGAATAGGTGGCAAAGTTTAAGAGAGGTCACTTGGTCATTAATGATAAGGTTAACTAGTGATTTGGTTGTTAATCTAGGTTAGTGAATGACCTAATGAACCGATACAAGGGTTAAGGTTATGTTTTAGTTGTGTGTAGGTGTTTAAGATTTGTTTGGTTTTATTTTGATACAAAATTTCTAGATGTATTCTTTCTTAGTAGTGTTTGATTAAGTTTTGATCTTAATTCCTTTCATGTCAATAAGAGATACTTATTATTCAAGTATCTTAATCAAGTAATCTTATAACTTGGTAGCTAGACATGTAAGCTTTAATAATCATATAATTTATATGAGAGGAATACATGCACACGTAAACTTTTATGCATGCATGCATGTCCATATATCATATGTGCATGTTCAATTAAGCATGCAAAAATTCATATAACTTAATAACATTATTCAAATATTATAAAAGCATTTACTATTTATAGAAAAATGTTGATTTTACCTAACCTTGGTTCTAAGGTTATCACATTTGCATCCCAAATCACAATAATTGATCATTATTAACCCAAGACCTAAACGAATGTTTATTCCATGAACCATTTAACCTATCCAATGTATTAGACCCTTATGTTATGATATTTTTCCATCCCAATTCTTCTAATCATGATTTATTGATTCAGTTTGCCTTTCTTGTCAATTAACACTAAAAATTCAATTTCTTTCCACACTAATCCAAGTTTGAACATTTCCTTATAATTCCTTTGATACTTTTACAAAAAAGGTTTTCTCAAATTGTCCATAAGGACCTAGATCTATGGATTACAATCAAATGAATACCATTATAAATTAAAGTGTAAAACTAGGGTTTTACCCACATGTGACGATCTAAGTCCCGAAACACACAATCCTTCATGATCGAAGCACAATACCAAGATTAGATGAACATAAACGATGTTTTACATGTTTGATGATGAAAAATCATCAAGAACGTGAACAATAGAGACTAAAATCATCAATATAAATGATTTTCTTACCGATAAAAGTGTAGATGATCAATATTTAACCAAAATCAACCCAAAATTGATATTGATGATGAACTAGATGTTGATGATGATGGATGAACAAGAAGAAATATGACGGCAACTAGGGTTTTTTTCTACATAGAAAACTTAGAGAACAAGATATGAAAAAAATAAAAGAATAAGAAAACAAGGGAAACTCTCCCTAGGATTCTGCCAAGGGGGCCATGGATGGGCCCGGCCGGGCCGGTCTTACTTTTCTATCACGTCTCGTCTCGCATTTCGTTCAATTTTCATGTTTTTGAATTACTTAGGTTTTTACGATTCTAACGAGCTATTATATGATAAAATCAAATTAAGTCTATTAGTAGACTTTAGGCAAAAACTACTGATTTTCGGTTCTTGTTGCGTTTTTAAGGTAAATATATACTTTTATGTTTTCTAAATCTTTAGTCCAACTCTAAACATACAACATCATGCTAAGTACAATCCGATGAACGCCCACTATCATAATGTTTAAGGCCCATTAGTCCATTCTAGACCCAAATCATACATTGCAAGTACATCAAGTGTCTACGCGTGTTTAAGATACTATACACAGTCCACGTCAATGTTAAGTTAACTTACAAGTCAAAGTCCATATTTAAGTCAAAGTCAAAATCCATGATCAAGTTAAAGTCAAAGCGCCCATTTTGATACAGATGTCCCAAAAGTGGAGATACAAATTATTAATTTCCAATGGTTTATGCAATTAACAAAGTATTAAATATGTTAAGGTTAATTATCACAGTCAACTCTCGTGATATAAATAGAACATACTAAAAATGACCTCACGTCAACTAAACATCATACATTTTAACAAAGTATTAAATATGTCAAAGGTAATCATCACAGTCAGCTCTAATGATATAAATAGAACATACTAAAAATGACCCTACATCAACTAGATACATTTGAAAGTAAAACATTTTTGCAAGTCCAAGATGCTTGTTTGAGACTGAGTAAAATATGGAATATACCTATTAATATTTATGACATCAGACCCGAACCACCTTTTCTTTTTCTTATTTTTCTTCTTTTTACTCTTTCATTTATGATTTTTTTGTACTTAGAGGTTCTTGTGCTACAACGCCACCATCCATGCTCCTGCTTTCTCTCAACTCCGCTTGATAATTGTTCCTAACCAATTCTCCTTCTACAAGAGCAATACATTGAGAAGGTGCTTTGCAGATTCAACATGGCTAAAGCCAAAGCGGTGAGTTCCCCCCTTACTCCCAATTTTAAGTTAACTGATAGAGATTGCCCTTCTTCAAAGGAGGAGATTGAAGAGATGGATAGAGTTCCATATGCCTCAGCAGTGGGTAGTTTGATGTATGCCATGGTGTGTACAAGACCTGACATAGCCTATGCAGTAAGTGTTGTTAGTCGTTTCTGTCTAATCCAGGTAAGAAGCATTGGGAAGCAGTTAAGTGGATTCTTAGATATCTACGTGGTACCTCCAAACTGGGTATCACATTTGGAGATGGTGAGCCTATGCTTGTGGGTTATACAGATTCTGATATGGCAGGTAACAAAGACAACATGAAATCCACTTCTGGATATTTGATGACTTTTGCAGGGGAGCTGTGTCATGGCAATCAAGGCTGCAAAAGCGTGTTGCGTTGTCTACTATAGAGGCTGAGTATATGGCAGCAATAGAAGCATGCAAAGAACTATTGTGGTTGAAAAGATTTTTGCAAGAGCTTGGCTTTATGCAACAGTGCTACGTGGTTCTTTGTGATAATCAAAGTGCAATTCACCTTGCTAAGAATTCTACGTATCATAAGCGAACAAAACATATTGATACAAAGTATCATTGGATTAGGGACGCACTTGAAAATAAGTTGTTTGAGCTTGAGAAAGTCCACACCGATGATAATGGTTCCGATATGTTGACCAAAGCTCTAGCAAGGGAGAAGTTGAAGATTTGTTGCTCAATCGCCGGGATGGCGAACTCTTCCACATAGACAAAAAGGGGGAGATTTATTGAGTGGTTTTTTTTTGTCTAGTGGGAACTACCACCACTACCACCGATTTTTTTAGAAAGTCTTCACAAAAAAGCGAGCAGTTTTTCATTTGGTACTGCAGCAATTCAGATACAGAATTTGAGCAGAAAGAAGGAGAAAGTGAAGAATTTTCGTCTCCTTCATTACAGCAGCTCAGAAACCGGTAGTTTCCTGGAGATTAAACGTTGGATCGTCGTGAAATTTTAACAGGATCTTCCTAACATCCTGGTGATCACATCTAACGGTGAGTTTGTGTTTATCACATCCGGAGGTCAGGTTCTACAGCCGTGAAACAGAGCTGCTGGGTTTTGGGTGTTTTCTTCTCTTTTGTCTTGGGTTAGTTTCCATATACTTGATGTTGTTAATTCCAAGTGTATGATGGTTTGTGTATGCCTCTAGTGTGTCTAGGGAAGATTTTTTATTGCTCAAATTGGTGATAGTGGATTTTAAGCGGCTCTAGTAGTCCCGTGGTTTTTACTCTCCCTTGAGAGGTTTTCCACGCTAAAAAATTTTGGTGTCTCTGTTTGGTTATTTTGTATATCTACTTGTTTACATCCTCACAGGTTCATACGGGTTCGGGAAAACTTTAGGTCAAACGAGGTTATGCTTCCGTATTAGTAATTTACCGTTGGTGATCTTGTTGTCGGTGTTGTTTTTCTTATCAGAGTGGTATCAGAGCCACTGGTTCCTGTCCTTGGCTCTTGATATTGAATCTTCTCATAAGATTAACACTCATTTGAACGATGGATGTTAATACAAGTAGGATGTTAAATTTGAATGGTTCTAATTATCACATTTGGAAAGGAAAGATGGAAGGTCTCCTTTATGTGAAGGATTATTATATGCCCGTCATTAATATCGAGAAACCCGAAAACAAAACAGATGAAGAATGGAAGATTATGCATAGACAAGTTTGTGGGTATATTCGGCAGTGGGTTGATGATAATGTTTGAACCATATTATTGAGGAGACTCATGCTCGCAGAGGAATTGTATGCTCGTAAGACCGGGAACAATAAGTTGTTCTTGATTAAACAGTTGATAAACTTAAAATACCGTGATGGTACTCCAGTTACTGATCATTTGAATGCTTTTCAGGGGATCATTAATCAACTTTCAGGTATGGGTATTAAGTTTGATGACGAGGTACAAGGTTTGTGGCTCCTTGACACTTTACCGGATTCTTGGGAGACTTTTAGGACATCATTGTCCAACTCTGCAGCAAATGGTGTTATTACTATGGAAATGGCTAAAGGCAGTGTTTTAAATGAAGAGATGAGAAGAAACTCACAGGGTTCCTCTTCAAGTTCAGATGTCTTAGTTACAGAAAGCAGGGGGAGAAGTCAAAGCAGAGGTCCGAGTAATAGAGCGAAACATCGTAGTAAGTCTAAAGGAAAGTTTGCTGATTTTGAGTGCTATCATTGTGGTAGAAAAGGGCACACAATTAAGTTTTGTAGACAGTTAAAGAAGGAGAACAAGAAAGGTAATTACAACAATCAAAAGAACAATAATAAGAAAGATGATGGTGGCAATGACACTAATGAAGCTAATACTGCTACTGAAGAGTTCTTTATTTGTTGTGATTATGATATGGTGAATATTACATCTGATGACTCGAGTTGGGTTGTTGACAGTGGTGCTACCTGTCATGTGACATCACAAAGGGATTTTTTCTCATCTTATACATCTGGTGATTTTGGGATTATTAAGATGGGTAACAAGGGGGAATCTAAGATCATTGGTTTTGGAGATGTTTGTTTGAAGTTTGACACTAGGGTGGAATTGGTTTTACATAATGTGAAACATGTCCGGATATCAGACTTAATTTGATCTCTGCAGGTTTGCTTGATGATGATGGATACCATAATTTCTTTGGTGATAGTAGTTGGAAACTCACTCGTGGCTCTTTGATCGTGGCAAGAGGCAAAAGAAGCTCAAAGCTTTACATGACACATCCGAAGATCTCTAAAGATTCAGTTCATTCATTGGTGGATAATGACATGTCAGAGTTGTGGCATAAAAGACTTGGCCACATGAGTGAAAAAGGGATGTCTTTACTCTCAAAGAGGAATGCCTTGTCCGGTGTTGGTAATGTTCATTTGAAAAAGTGTTCTCACCGTCTGGAAGGTAAGCAAAGAAGAGTTTCCTTTAAGAGTCATCCTCCTACTAGGAGAGACGAGATACTTGATTTGGTGAATTCTGATGTATGTGGTCCGATGAAGACTAGATCACTTGGGGGTTGCTTATATTTTGTCACATTTATTGATGATCATTCAAGGAAAGTATGGGTTTACAACTTGAAGTCTAAAGATCAAGTGTTGGATGTGTTTAAGCAGTTTCATGCCTTAGTTGAAAGACAAACTGGGAAGAAGCTCAAGTGTATTCGAACAGATAATGGAGGTGAGTATATTGGTCCTTTTGATGCCTATTGTAGAGAGAAAGGAATTCGACACCAGAAGACTCCTCCAAAGACACCACAGTTGAACGGTTTAGCAGAACGGATGAACAGAACCTTGATGGAGAGAGTTAGATGTTTGCTCTCACATACAGAATTGCCTGATTCTTTTTGGGGTGAGGCTTTAAATACTGCAGTACATGTTATTAATCTTACCCCGTGTGTTCCTTGTCTTTTGATGTTCCTAACAGGGTTTGGAGTGGCAAAGATGTTTCATATGATTATTTGAGAGTCTTTGGATGCAAGGCTTTTGTGCACATTCCCAAAGATGAAAGGTCAAAGCTTGATGTGAAGACCAGACCATGTATATCCTTGGCTATGGGCAAGATGAGTTTGGGTATAGGTTATATGATCCGGTTCTGAAGAAACTTGTTAGAAGTCATGATGTTGTGTTTGTAGAAGATCAAGGTTTGAAAGACATTGAGAAGTCAAACATAGTTCCTCAATGTAGTGTTGATCTTATTGATTTGGATCCAGTTCCTTCTTGACAATCTGAACCACAAAATGGAGATGACACTCAAAGTGAAGAGCATGACACTGATGATAGTAATAATACGGAACAATGATACGGATCCAACGAACAATGAGTTTGATGAGGGTTTTCATCCAGAGCTACCAGTACCAGGTATGCCATCATTTGTCCCACTTAGGCGGTCTACCAGAGACCGTCATCCTTCCACCCGTTATTCTGCTGATGAGTATGTTTTACTCACTGATGGGGGAGAGCCTGAGTGTTATGAAGAGGCTATGGAAGATGAACACAAAAGAGAATGGGTTGAAGCCATGCAAGATGAAATGAATTCCTTGTATGAGAACAATACCTTTGAGTTGGTAAAATTGCCTAAGGGCAAGAGAGCTTTGAAAAACAAATGGGTTTATAAGCTCAAGACTGAAGAATACGTCAAGGCCTAGGTACAAGGCCAGATTGGTGGTTAAAGGGTTCAGTCAAAGAAAGGGTATTGATTTTGATGAGATTTTCTCTCCAGTCGTGAAGATGAGTTCTATTAGGGTGATTCTTGGTATAGCTGCCAGCCTTGATCTTGAGGTTGAGCAAATGGATGTCAAGACAGCATTCCTTCATGGTGACTTGGATAAAGAAATCTACATGGAGCAACCTGAAGGGTTTCAGGTTAAGGGTAAAGAAGACTATGTCTGTAAGCTTCAGAAAAGTCTTTATGGGTTGAAGCAGGCACCAAGACAGTGGCACAAGAAGTTTGAGTCAGTTATGGGGAAGCAAGGCTATCGAAAGACTACTTCAGATCACTGTGTTTTCTATCAGAAGTTTGGTGTTGATGATTTCATTATCTTATTGCTTTATGTCGATGATATGTTGATTGTTGGTAAGAATGCAGAGAGGATGTGCAGCTGAAGAAAGATTTGAGCGAGTCATTCGCTATGAAAGACTTGGGGCCAGCAAAACAGATTCTTGGCATTCGGATTACTAGAGATAGAGCTTCAAAGAAACTCCACATGTCACAATCTTCCATATCGACCATATCAACATCCTCTGCATCAAGAATGGAGTCAAGCAAGCTCTCTTCTCCCTCAATGAATAAAAAGAAGCTGTAAATTACAAAGAAAACATAAGCATCATTGGAATACCGCCATGTCAGTTTCCAACTTAAGCGTTCTACTGGTGTAAACATATGTGCTTTTAAGATATTCTACAATATGTGCACAACATGGATTCGCCTAAAAAACCAATAGAAAGCTCTATTTAGGCAAAATAAATGGCAAATGCATGGTCATAGTCACGATACTGATTTACAAATAGCCTCAAACTCTATGAGGGAGGTTGTTAATAACACAAGGACTTATGTGTTACCATAATAATGATGTCATAGCAGCGAGGGACCTTTTAAATATATACTTAAGATTGAGAAATTTTTCTTATTTGTAAACAAAAAATTTGGCTTAACAAGTCTAAAGTTAACTCTTCATATGACTCATGTCTCATTGTGGTTCGCCAGCATCCTACAACACCAATATGATCCTACAAGAGGTTTGCACCATATTCCAATTTCTTTCCAATTACGAAAGCAATTGAGCATTGAACTATCAGGTTGTCCACAAATTTCATCTCCTGACTTATACAGCGAGCACATGGAACATGTTACGCGGACATTTCTTTTTATCAGCTCCAACCAATTGTCACACCAGAATAGTATTTTGTCTCCTTTACATACATTACACATAATATAATCAAATATGTTAATGTTGTCATCCTTCATTTCCTCGATTGCTTTGTTAATATAATGGAGCTCCAAATACATGGCAAGGTTCTTTTGCATGAGAAGGCTTGTGGACATCTTTTTCATGAAAGAATTTTATAAATCGGACCCATAAATATTCTTTATCAGTCTTGAATCTTCAACATCACTTTGATAATAAAGCGAGATTCATTGATTTAATGCTACCAATTCCTAAGCCCCGTTTTCTTGTGGAGCCGTGAGTTTGTCAAACGCCACCCAATGAGTTTTGCTCGGAGTTGCTTGAACCACCCCAAAGAAAGTTTATTCTTAAGCTCGCGCGATCTCCAATTTTTAATGATGAGCAATGGTGCTTTGAAGAGATATAGGTTGTATGTCGAAAGGTTTCCTAGGACCGACGTTATTAGAGTTATTTTACCACCAAAACATAATGTACGTGCTAGCCTTCCGAAAGGATAATTTCTTCTTGAATTTATTCACCACCGGATCCCAATTCTTACAATGGTTCATATTCACACCGACGAGGAAACCAAGATACATGATCGAGTACCCATTTGAACTTTGGAGGGTTGAAGCTATTTGGTCATTTTTTTTTTCTTTTTGAGGGAAGATGACATAAATGAACGGTTGATCGAATTCGATCGAGTTAAATGTTAAAATAAACACTTGAATTTTAATATCATTTATTCACTTTTAATTAATAGAAGAGTGTCAAATAACATCCTTTCGGCTAACTTGGTTACTGTTTAGCTGATTTGATCTCTGTTGTGTACTCTACGAAGTGGAAATGAAAGCTGACACATGTAATCGGATACGCCATAGCTATTTTCAAAACAGCTTCGGTTTAGTTTAAAAACCGGTTCTCGTTCACAAACTGTGTTTTGTTCTCCTCTATCTTTCAATCACAAGTAGATCAACAGCAGAAGTGGGTCATAAGCCCAAAGAGAATGATGTAAACTGATGTTTTTATTGGTACAAAGACCGAACCCAACATAGAAAAAGAGCCATTACAGGCACTGGATTTCCAAAACATGTTTTCCTCAACAATATCATGTCTGTAAATTTCAAGCATAAGACATTGGAACACTAGATACTAAGAACATACTAAACGTTTCCTACTTCATAATAGATTATAAACGTACAATAACAACAGTTTATCTAATAAAACAACTTATTGCATCACTCGTCGCGATATATAGATCTCATTTTAAGAGTAGTCGAGGTATAGCCCCCGTCAACAACCAAATTATGTGCAGTTATGAATCCGGCTTCATCACTCGCTAGAAATAACACAGCTTGTGCAATATCTTCGAAGCTTCCACATCTCCCTTTTAGTAAACTGCCATTTTCGACCATTTTATCACTAATGTCTTCTATGGTTATATCTGGTTTCCCTAAATAATCTCGGTATGCCTTCACAAGCATTTCCGAAGGGACAGCATGTGGTGACACACAATTTACTCGAATTCCATGAGCTCCTAACTCACACGCCGCACTTCTTGATATTCCAAGAATCGCGCCTTTGGTTAACGTGTATGCGTGTGATGCAAGGCCTCCCATGATGGCTGATGAACTTGATGAGCATATGATTGAACCCCCGTTGCCCGATGAAATCATAGCTCGTGATGCGTGTTTTATCCCGTGTATTACACCGTTCACGTTAATGTTGATTATTGATGCTATCTTGTCATTTCAAGATTTGTGATGCTCCTTCCGTTATCTAAAATCATATTGTAAAAGAATTAAAAGTCACAAGGTGAACCAAAATAATAATTTTAACTCGTTTCTAAGATCAACTTAAGTAATGAGTCAAACGGGTAAATTAAACTAAAACTAGTTATAAAGAAAAAAAAACATCCATTTGAACACAGTTGTTTTTGAGTAACTAATTAATGAGTACCATATGTATTTTCTTTTTTTTAATTGAATTCATATAAATTGTAAGATACTTAGTTATTGTATAGTACCAACAATTCCAGCATTGTTGAAGATGATATCAAGTTTGCCTTTCCAAGATAGAGCAAGTTGAACTGCAGATTCAACATCAGATTCTTTTGAGACATCACAATGCACATAAAGGCCTCCAATAGTCTTAGCATGATTTTCACCAACTTCATCTAATATATCAGCAATTATAACATGCGCCCCGTTCTCCGACATTAAGGTTGCAGTTGCACATCCTATTCCTCTCGCGCCACCCGTTATTATTGCAACTTTTCCGATCAACCTTCAACAAAACATACCCGGTAAAATTTCAGCTATTCATATATGTAAATAATGTTGATTATTATAGTTAATCATGTAAAAAGGAGAAAGAAGATGTGAAAACACATTATAGTGGTAAAATCGATAGCTTGAGCAGGATATGTAAAGGGTAAAAGAAAAGTCTTGTCTGGTTGACCCACAAACATGAATTTCAAAAAATGGACATATTGAAAAATCAATTTTCTCAAAATAAATATTGAAAAGTTAGATTCTCAAATTGAACATGTACTCGTTAACAAAACCACACTCCATGTGTCTTCCTTAGTGCGAAAACGCAATTGTGATGGCGTAGATGTTTACCATGGCGTTACGCCCTCCAAAATTGCACAAGGGTGTGAAGACGCTGTCTATGCATTATTTTCGCCTTCCCCAACTTCTGACTATTTTTTGTTGCAAGGATACACGTATCTACTCCCTGATATGTTCGCTTCACTCAAAGCGACACATGTCAACTTCTTAATGTGTCCATGTGGAGTGCGTTTTAACACTAATCACACCATGTGATCAGCTTTTCCACACTAGAGTACATGTTCATTTCTCGAATTAGACTTTTCAATGTTTATTTATGGGGATCTGACTTTGCATATGCTTATTTTGGGAATTTCTCCCTTACGTTAGTTATTTTGAGTTTCATGATCAAATTAATTTGTTAAATTTGATTATTAAAGTTTAATTATATATTTGCTTTTAATTAAGTAATTTAGGAGAATGTGTGAATATGAATTGTTAGGAACTTTTTAACCCCTCTGTCCCGCGTAATCCGTAACCCATAAGGCCGGTGTTTAAACTAGTTAACCTAAAACACTTATTGATCTTCCTTTTTAATTTTACAAATAAATAATGTGTTAAATCTAATATAAAAACAAAGTCTCCAGAATAATGATCTATTTTTTTCTAATAAACAAGATCGATTTAATAGATAATACGCATATAAATTCACTTTGACCAATTTTTTATGTAACTAATTATTTTTTATTGTTTATAATGCTAATTAATAGGATAAAATCTAGCACAAACTTGCATTTTAAAAGACTTTAAGTTGTATGTTGATGTTTAAAATGATACTCAAAACAAGTAGGCTAACCTTTTTGTTGCTAACTTTTGTTTTCCATCACTCGTATGATCATATGATTCCATGGTTGACACTATGTGTTATTAAGCATTAAAGATATGAGCTTTATAGGAATCTATTAGAGAGATGTGTGGTTTCTAATGATATACTTGCCTTACCATGCTTTCTTCATTCTTCTTACCTACTTTTGACCTATAATAATGTCATTTATGTTGTTTTAAATAACAAGATTTGTGAGTAGCTAAAAGTTGATAATGATTAAACCTAACACTAATAATGTACATGATGAGATTAGTGATCAAGAGCCCTTACTTAGAAACGGTTTACAAGTAATGGGGAGAGAGGTGGTAAGTCTAGTTGATGATGTCAATATAGGGAAAATAAAAGATTGTTAGAATATGTAAGGGCATGTGATTGTGTTAGAAAGAGTAATAGAGGTTCATATCATGTTAAAAAAGACAGAAATGTCTTTTGCTAAGAAATTCAATAGTTAGTTAAAATAGCTAAAAGATTTCTTGGCGTACGAATCTTGATGAGTTATAATTATCAAAGCAATAGGAAGGTTACTAATGAGAAGTAAGAAAAAAAATCAGATAAATCAAAATATATAATTTAGAGAGTGTTAAGGTAGAGAAGGGCCCAGCTAATTGCACGTCCTGTCAGGTGATCCACGGACGCCCTTTGACTTTTTTCACGGCCCGTGAAGGGCCTTACGGGCCGTGAGGTGTTCGAAATTTAATTTTCACAACTACATCTACTCACGGCCCGTGTAGGAACAAACGGCCCGTAAATGTCCACACCCACGGCCCGTTAACAAGACACATAACGGCCCGTGAGGCCCGTCACGGGCCGTAGTTGTCCTTCTGAGAATTTACTTTCCTCGATTTACGTGCACTTTTAAATTTTATAATAATGTGACGCGACATATTATTCCTTGATTCGATTTAAGATTCTATATAAACCGTTATATATATGACTTGTTATATACGGTTAGTGAGAAACAAAACAGTTAAAATGTCTTCTCGTGGAGGTAGTAGAAGACGTCAAAATGAGTCCTCTTCAAACTCACGAGATATGTGGAAAGTATTCCTGATCCAATAGATAACCATAATTGGCAGAACGGGAGGAACTGGTCTCATAATGTTATTCACTTTATACGTAACGGTGATTCCCAAACATGTAGAGTGTATTACATGGGTCATTCTGATATTCCGTTACAATTTTGGCGTGAATTACTCGGAAACATGTCTTTAGGTACAGAGGTATGATTTAAAGTTTTTTTTGTATATTTTATTTTATTTTAAATTCTAACAATTAAAAAAGCTGTTATTTTATAGCATGTTCGGACGTGGACAAATAGACTCACAATATGGAGATACGAAGAAATACGTAGAACCGAAGAGTTGCCGGGTAGTGATCGTTGGACGATTCTCCCATTTGAGTGGTTTAACTTAATATACTCGGGGTCCGTTAATGGTACGAATATGGAGACGGGGTGACTGTCTATATCCCGCGTTATGGGAAGTTGATACGGTAATACTGTTTTCATGTTTTACAATAAAAATCATGAATTTATAACCGTGAATTAAATTGTTTTGTAGGTTTACGTACCAATGACTGATGACGAAGAAAATTGGTATCTTTTTAAGATTTCTATAGACTCACTACAAGTTCGTATATATTCTCCATACGAATGCCGACCAAATACGTGTGATGATTCATGGTGCATTCATCGTAATGCCCGAACGATTTTCGTACAATTCGAATCGTACTTTTTACATTTTCTGTCACGTATACAATATTGGCAGCACTCCGGACAAGAACAAATCGAAGAACTGGTGGTATCGGGTGAAACCGTTTGGCCTCCTAACGCCGGTCATATTGGTCGAGATTCGGGAGTTGTAATTTGTATGTTATTGCGAAGGTTGGTTCAAAATAAATCTTTAGAGTGGCAAGAGGTTAGCTTACAGGATGCTTACTTTAGATTCCGAAGATTTATGGCAGACGAACTGTATTGTAGACGTGTAATGTAGAACAGTAATGAAATATTTTATTAAAACATAAATGTTTATTAGTACACTTTATTAAAAACGACAAACCGTTATTATCACACAATATAAAAAACACAATTTTTAATCTTCTTGATCTTTATAAAAGATCCAAGCCGCAAAATGGTTAAAAGAAATTCCAAAATTCTCCCGATATCTTTCTTGAGTTCTTGTCATAATATCCGTATCATTCCATAACGTATTTCGATTTTTGTAAACGTCTTTGTAGAGCTGGTGAAATGTCGTAACTTCCTTCTCAAGTCAGACCACTTGTTGCTAAGTTCACGAGTGGTGTGATATTCTTCACGTTCTAGAATTTGATGAAAACGAGTTGAAACACGGTTCCAAAATATTGAATTTGGAGGGATAGTCCCTAAATTTTCGATACAAGATCTTACTAAAGTGACCTCCTCTTCATCCGTCCACGGATTTTGATCACTTGTAGCACTCATCGTTAGGGTATTGAGTAAATTTGTGTGAATTGATTGTGTGAAGTGGTTGAATTTATAGACTTAAAAAATTAGTATACGGCCCGTGAGGGACTTTACGGGCCGTTTCATTGTCACCATACGGGCCGTGTAGTGTCAACGGTTGATTTTTAAAAATTACAAAGTCTCACGGGCCGTGAGGTTTGTCACGGTTTGGAAAATATGTAACGGGCCGTGAGGACCGTCACGACCGTGAGGCGGGATAATATATAGGACCTCACGGCCCATTTGTTCATTTACGCCCCCTAAACACACATACGATTTACTCTGTCACGACCTCCGTTTTTTCATCATTTCATACCGCCGACTCCTTACTACGGTACGTATGCAAATTCGTATTTTATTTTTGTGTATTTATCGTTTAAATATATTAAAATTTTATTTCAAAAATCTGAAAAATCTGAAAAATTGGGGGGTTACGGGCTGTGAACCGGTGTCACGGGCCGTAACCGTTTGAATTTTCAAAGGGTTACGGGCCGTGACTTCCTTTCACGGCCGTAACCCTTTGAAAATTCAGGGTTACGGGCCGTGAGTCAGCTTCACGGGCCGTAACCCTTTTTGTTGTTCTTGTGAATTTAATTTTTTTTTTTTGCAGATTATGCCGCCCCGCAAACGTACCCGTCCGGAGACTGAGCCCGAGGGTCAGGGTGACTTTCTGGACCCACACACTGATCTTCGTTATCCGAGGGAGACACAGCCACGGCTTAAGCTGTGGAAGCTGATTGGACGTCCCCTGAAGGGGACACGCACCATCGACTGGACGTGCTAGAGGAGGTCGGAGACATAGCACGTGCCCAGGATATCATTGGGCTGGACGGAGAGACGCCGTGGAGGCGGATGTTTGATTTGGGATCGAGGAGGGGCTACCGGGAGATGACGTTGCAATTTTTGTCTACGTTTGTGTTCACTCCCGCCACTGAGGATCAGGACCCACGCGAGCACATAGCGGTTCGATTTATGCTGGGGAGCGATAGGTACGAGTTCACCCTTTCCCAGTGGGCGGTGACTATTGGGTTTTACACCCACGAGGAGACGCAGGATCCTCGTTTTTATTCTGACGAGGTCCAGTCGGAGGCGGCTCCTTTGGTCGGATGGTGGCCGACCATTTCCGACCAGCCGTGGGAGGGCGCCATTAGGGCGACCTCCATTAGGGATTCTTTGCACAGGTATCTACACCGGTGCATTGCCGGCACCATTGCCGGCAGAGATCAGAGCATGGAGAAGGTGTCGCTCCTTGACTTATTTTTTGTGAGGGCCTTGCTTTCACCTAGACGGGTGAATCTAGCTCACTGCATGGCCGCCTATTTTTTGAGCGTCATTCAGGGCAAGGTAAAAAAATATTTATACTAATTCTTAATAAATAAGTATTATCTATTATGCGATTCATAATTATGCCTATTGTTTGATTGTTTTGCAGATGGATAGCCCGATTGTTTGCGGCTCGTGCATCATCGTCATTGCCTCGCGCTTAGGGTTGTTTACGGACGCCCTAATTGCGAGGCAGACGACGGACACGCCGCCTCGGATTTTGGGTCGACAGACCGTCATGGCCATGGGGATCGCCGCCAAATTTGGCGACGACCTCCGATGGCCCACTGATGGTGGTTGGACCATCTGGCAGCCGGTGCCGGACGTTGGTGAGGAGGAGGAGCAGCCGGCGCCGCAGCAGCAGCCGCAGCCCCAGCCACACGCCAGAGCACCCGTCCCACCGCCTGTTCCAGGACCATCATTCGGCAGATTTCGCCGACGGGGGAGTTTATGGCGGAGTCACTACATTTGGCGCGCCAGTCCCACGCCTTGCTAGTATGGACGGCGGATGCGTACAGTATTTTTGCTGCTAGCCAGGGTATTGACCTCCCCCCTCGGCCGGAGTTGTCTCCGTTTGTCAGACGACCTGCGGGTGATGACGAGGAGGCTGCTGGTGGTGGTGATGCGGAGGATGCTGGTGGTGGTGATGCTGGTGGTGGTCATGACGCATAGATAGTAGGATTTTATTTTTTATTTACCTTTCATGTAAAAAATTGAAAAATTATGTTTATATATTATGAGTTATTTTGGATGACGTTTAAATGTTTAATTATATGTTTACAATTGGTTGTGCTTGTGGAGGAAGTGGTTTGTACGAATATTAAATCAACCTTTTGGAGAATAAAATCAGTACTTGAACCTACTCGTCCCACAGAAAGAAATATATAATCCTTCAGAAAATCCGACGCCAGGCTCTGCAATTATATAAACATACTTGAATCTCAGTCGGAAAAGTTGCACTGAAAAACATACTTGAATCTCAACATATATTATGCATCTCATATCATTAACATTCCTACACACCTTTTATGCTAACCAAATACCCAGCTCATATAAACAAAATTCAAAGGTTGAATAAATAAAGAATTGAAAGAATTGATAAATGTGTTTACATGTTTACAATTCAACAATAATAAAGAATTGAATAAATAATAGATTACTGTTTATAATTCAACAACAATAAAGAATTGAATAAATAAAGAATTGAAAGAATTGATAAATGTGTAAACTATACTAAATCTATATGTTCAACCGGGTCTACGGGCCTTAGTTCAAGATATTTTTGAATTCGAATTCCGTATATAGCCTCCCAATCATTGGCGTTTTCTGTTTTGTACAAATGCCAATATTTGCTCGGAACAGGCATTGGATAGTCACCCACTAATCGAATTCTAATGAAATGGCAATCTTGAACATAAGCAATTGAAATTATATGATGTTCACTGATATCACGAGGAGATAACCAGAACGAGAAAAAAGTAGCGGAGTTGCCGATAGATATAAAAATTATAACCACTCGAAACCTGTTAGCAATAAGGATTGTAGCAGGTGGCACTGTCATCCAATTTTTGTGTGGAGCCGCACCTAACCCGTTCCAGTTTAATGATTCCCTTATTTCGTTTATATCAGAAAACATCGCAGCGTACCTATGTCTGTTTTCATCCAACTCAGATATAAGTTCCGTACGTATAAAACGCCAGTGATTTTCACCATATCCCAGTGCGAGTGCTATAGCATGAAAACCACAATTGTCGTCCGCTAAAACATCATCTGTACCTGAAATATACGGGAAAAAGAATGATGGAATCCAGCGGTTAAACCGGAAAAAATTGTTTTTATCTTCGTCGCCCAGGATATATGAAAACTTGGAAGTCTGTTGAGATAATTCATCTTTGGCTCTTGATTTCGAAGACATGGATTGACTGCGCTGCAAAGGCCCTTGTTTTGACTTCACCACCGAACTTGAATATGTTGGCGGACCTTCAAAATTTTCTCTCGGTTGAACATATGAACTATGTCTGGGGGGGTCTAATATTGTTTCTTTTTGCTTATCTTTTTTTGGACGACCCCATGTATGTGTTTGGACTTTAGGAGGTTTTTTATCCGTTTTTGAAGGATTAATGAAAGATTTGAAAATATTAATCAAAGATCTTTTCACATTTTCGGTTGGACAAGTAAATGTTTTGTCACCATCTCCATCTCTTTATGTACATCTACTTGAACCTCCCGTACAATATACGCGGGTGAAAAATCTAGCTTCCTCCAAAAACATCAATGGCATCGAGCGAGATACATTGACCTATAATATAATAATGAAATTAAATATAATAAAAGTTTTCATGAAAAAATAAAAAACGTAAAAGAACATTCACCTGTTTGAAAGTAATTATTTAATTTACAAGCACACGGAAGACCACAGCTGGTAAAAAGATGGCAGCCACATGATTCTTTGGATATAATTAGATGATTTATCCTGTTAATCTCACCGACTAACATATCCAAAGCCGCAATAGAAACGTTACCTCCCAGCAATTTAAGCACTTCATGATTATGCTGCACCATAAGCATGATTTTGCTTTTGGTAAAACTTTCTTTTATAGCAATTTCCTGGATAGCTAAGATATTATTAATGAAAGGAATAAATCTATCCAGGGTGCTATTGGTTGCTTTCAGGTAACTTTTCAACAACGAATGTTGGCTCTCAACTCGGTTCGTTGTGTGCTGACCGAAGTTATAACTTCTATTTATCCACGCTGACACAAATCTCTCTTTGTAGGGGTCCAACCAGTTATTTTTGAGGTACATCAGCACTCCTATTTAAAAAAAATATACTTATTTTTATGTAAATATACATATATTTTTAAGAATAACACTAAAAAACTTACTTGAATGTTTGGACACCAATCTGCGATAAAGCCGGTCGTAATTATAAGCGTATATGTCCTCCGTTTCAGAGTTAATAAGTACCGACCACACATGCTGAAAAGCACCCCACTCTTCATTTGAAAAACTCGCCTTACAATGTTTAGCAATATTTTCCGAAATATGCCATCTGCAAAGTAATCGAACAGCACTCGGAAAAACTTCTTCTGACGCATTCATCAGAGCGAGGTCTCGGTCGGTTAGTATAACACGAGGCTCCATACACTTATCTTCCAGCATTGCTTTTAGTTGCTCTAACACCCATCTGAAGTTGGCTTCATGCTCATAATCAATGAATGCGTGAGCAACAGAAAAAGATTTCAGGTGGATGTCACACCAACCATTTGAACAAATGGCATTTTATACAAGTTAGTTTTGTATGTTGTGTCAATCATCAGCACGTGTGGGTACGCACGCCATAATGTGTGAGATGTGGGATGTATAAAAAAAACCCTGTCGATGGTATTTGTCGTTCATCTATGTGAGGGGTGTAAATATATTGATGTTGTTGTAGTATAGAAAAAAAAACCTGCATTGGGGTTTCACCAATTCTGGTGGACTTTTTTATTTTTGCCCGAGCGTTGTATATGGTTCGTAACACAGACAAGTTATTGGGATTTTGTTCCCTCAACGTGCCTAGAATGTTTCAAGGGTCAATATTTTGCTCGGTCAGATTCTTTACAGTAGAAAGCTCATTTTCGGTGAGCCTCATTGCGTATGCATGTCCTTCCAGGTGTTCAGCAGGTTCATGGTTATGAGTATCATCCACAACAACTATAATCCACCCATCTCTCTGCATCTGGTACTTACCCTGCAATTCAAATTGACAGTTTGTTTTTTCGTGCCACTTTTTCTTAGAGTGGATGCTCCCTTATATACACCACCCCGATCGCATTTCAACCAAATTTTAACCACCAAACCATTCGAATTTCTTTTTAAACGTTTGGTGACAATAACGAACCCATTTTCTCGCCCCACGTTAGTTGCCCAATCAACTAATTCTTCACGAGATGAGAAAACCTAATCAATTTAATATTTTTAGTTAGTTATTACTAAATGAAATTAAAATGAAAGTAAAATTAAATATGATATATCTTATAACCTGATTCGTGTCGTATAAACCCTTTTTACCGGAACCAGAACCGTCATTATCCCCGCTGTTATCGCTACCGTTATCACCCCCGTCATCGCCGCCGTCATTCCCGCCGTAATTGGACGCGAACTGTCCTAAATAGTTTGAAGCAGCCTCATCGTAATAACCGTAACCCTCCTGAGGGTAATAGTTAGATTCCGAACCGAATAAATAGTTACTATCCCAGAAAGACATCGTAACGTTAAATATTAACGTTAATATAGTACTTGAAATGGAATATTGCGTTTATGTAGTAGTTGAAATGAAATGAATTTATATCGTAGAAATTTGAATTATGAAATGAATTTATAAACTAACGTTTATATAGTAGTTGAAATGGAATATTGCATCTCGTCACATAATTAACACCAATATCGAGGAATATTACGTCATATCAATAACGTAATAAATACAATATTACACAAAAACGAGAATAATATATCTCGTCAAATTATTAAAGGTAAAACTAGGACCCGTAAAGAAGTTCACGGCCCGTAAGTGGAATTCCAAACGGGCCGTGACGAGCTTCACGGGCCGTGAATAAATACGACCGTGATCATATTCACGGGCCGTTACGTTTTTGAATTACGTTTTTGAATGACTGATTTGACTACCGACAGACCATACGGCCCGTGAAGGGCCTTACGGCCCGTAAGGAGGGCATCTGAATATCCTAAAGGGCGTCTGTTTAGTACGCCCCTTAAGAGAAATAGATGGTGGGCTTTTTTAGTAAGGGTCAAGTCAATACTGTCAATCACTCACTCTCACTCACTCACTCAAAGGAGGTATATCTAGTGAGTGTGAGTGGTGATTAAATAAGTAAAAAATACAAATAAATTAACGAATAATATTATTTAATTTTTTAACAGACAGTGCGTAAATAATATAAAAATGTCTAAAATTCAAGCCAAGCACGTATCAAAGCCGTCTACGAGCCCAGAATATACTATTTTTTGAAACAACTTTGTTTTTCGTTAAAATTTATATTAGGGAGTTCAAGAAAAATATAAACAAAACAATGTATTTTATTTTAAAAAAAAAACAACTGCAAGTTATTTAAAAAAATAAATTTAAATATCAAATGAAAAATGTAGTAGGTCTTGTTGTCACATATTGCTTAGCTGAAACATTTACAATTTTACACATTTTGAACTTCCGACCATGAGTGGAGTCATGGTATCATGACTCGCGGATGGGTGAACGGTGTTCCCCTTAAGCGCGAGTCACATCACCCCTCATGGCCCCTCACTTACGTTATTAGAGATATATATTTAATATTATTAATTAGATAAATATTTAGATAGAGTTTGTTACATACTATATCTATTTTTAAAGTAAACTAGTATTACACCCCTTGCGTTGGAGCGGGGGCGTAAAACCATGATAAGTAGCACCAATTTAACGTCATCAACAACGATCACCAACACTATAAAAACTTGTATTAAAAACAGGAAAATAAATCTCAATGGAAAGTAAACTTAAAAACGTTGAACCCCGGAACCAAAATGGAAAGTAAAAATATATGGTTAAATTATAAAATATGTAAAAATATTGAGTAAAACTTAAAAGTTAAAAAATTATTAAGGAAAAGAAAAATAAAAGCGGGCACAACTCATTAATGTTTATATACAAATCATAATGCGTAAATAAGTCGATAATTAGTAATATATATAATAAATAAAGCCGAGAACAATTATGAGTATAACTATTTAAACCCAATGTACCATTACAAAGTCTAGATCAATTATAGATACATCTATTTAATTACAATGTACCACTCTAATACATATACAAACTTAATAATTAATTAGTATAATATAAATTGGTAGTTATATAATTTGGTAGTTATATAAATTGGTAGTATAATTAATTAGTATAATAATATACAAACTTAAAAAAAAAATAAAAAAAATCACTGTTCACACCGACCAAGGGAAATTATATATATATAATTTACTTTTGCTCCCTGTGATTTAGTTCAAATAACGTTTTCATTCAAACGTTTCAAAATTACGATTTTACTTCTTGAGATATGTATTTTTTTTTCTCAGTTAGCTCCAATCCACTGACACTGTTAGATAATTCTGTTAAAGATAAGGGTATTCTAGTCTTTTCACTTATAAAGACTAATAATGTCATTTACAATTATAAAAAGGACTACTTATGTAATTCATTTAATTAGTAAGGGAACCTTCTTCACCCCTCCCCTTCCCCCCTATCCTCGCCACCACCACCACCATCATCACCTTCATAGCCAATCAGCCACCACTTGCATTTCCAGCGACCATCTTCATGTAACACCCCAAAATTTCTAAGGAAAAAAGAAAGACGAAGTTCTCGTGCGAAAGGAGTTCTCGCGCAAGAACCACAAGCGAGACGTTGGGACATGATATAAATAGATGAGAGCACCTGATTGGCCCAATTGTCACGCGATTACTTTTGCTGTTAGAGAGAGAAAGCCGTGAAGTAGAGAGAGAAAACGAAGATTTAAAATGTTTAAGGTATGTAACTTGTGTAGTAACTCGTGTTATGTAGTAAGAATGGATTATTGATGAATAAAATACATGAATGTGAAGTGTTGGTTCGAAAAGCTCTCAAGAAAGTCGATTTGGTGTTAGAATCTTCAAGAGGTGAGTTTCTATCCCCTTTTTATGCAACTTTTTATGTTTGGGGGCTATTATGTATATTGAAAATGTTTGTTTATGCTTGTGATGATGTTGTTTATGGGGATGAGTTTGATATTCCAGCCGTAGAGGCGATAAGTTGGGTTTAGGCGGGAAATCCATAAGTTCTTGCACGGATTAGATATTTTAGGTTTTTTATGGATTTCAAATCTAGTTAAGTTCTCGCGCGACCTGCATGTTTTTCGCGCGACTGATGTGACTTGATGTGCTAGGGTTTGACTTTATTAAGGTTCTAGCGTAAAGGGAGGTTCTCGCACGAGATGATATTCTTGCATGATTTGTTGTGTATGTGTTCTGTTATCTTGCATACCATTTTCAAATGATAAAGTTTTACGGTGTGTCTTTACTTCGTATGCTATATAAAAGTAAAGTATTATGTAATAAAAGAGAAAGATAACGATGATAACGAAAAGTGAAACGTAATGAACGAACGAAAGTCTTGAAAGCAAAATGAATGGAGGTGCACAACCATATTGTTATTAGCTCAACTTAAGTACGGTTTAGCTACCCCATAAGGATGCACTTTAGGGGTCTAATCATTGTGATTGACCGAGCGATACAGGATGCTTGTCACTTTTATCTAGTACTGTAGTCAGCTTCGTGCACAATGTAAAGGAGTTTATTTATAAGCTTCGGCATAGTACCAGCTTCATGCATAATGTTGGGGGTCTAGCACATGGCATTGATCCATACAGTGAAAGATAATGATAAATGAATGAAAGAAATAAACGATAATGAAGATAATGAACGAATATTATCAAGATTTATGTATTGATGTATGCTCATATTTAAAAAAGAAATGTTTTTTATCAAACGTAAAGTACACTTATAAAGCTAGAACTTACTTAGCGTCGCTGACTTTGTGTGCATAATAGTTGACAGGTAATTGATGATGTTGAGGAGGTGCAGGCATGGATTTGGAAGCTACTAGGATAGTTTGAGCCTGGCATCCACATTTTTTAGAATGATGTTTATTATTGATGAAATTTTGATGTGCAAAGGAAATGATATAACTTTTTGACACAATTACAATTTTAAAAGAAAAGTTATTTCTTTCGCTACGAATGTTACGTTTAGAATTGTTTTATGCTATAAACGACCAACTATGAGACTTCGTGAGAACGGGGTCTTACACTTCATCATCATCATACTCCATCATCATACTCCATCATCCATTCATCTTTATCTTCCACACATCATCCATCACTCATCTTTATCTTTCATATAACATCCATCACTCATCTTCATCTTTAAAGCATTGGCTGCCACCTTCCCCCTGTCATCATCGGCTACCATCACCACCATTCCTATCACCACCTTCACGACCACCACTCCAACCACCACCCTCATGCTTTTATTCCTTGTCGCCCCACCGTCGCTTCCATCGCACCACTACTACACCCATCAGAGCTCAATTGCAGCTTAATATCCTCCCTCTATTGTAGTCCAAAAATTAGAAACTATAGCCTCTATCAGGCACCACCATCAAACCCATAACAAACCCTAACCATGTAAACCTACTTGTCTGATTAGGGCCTCGATCTAACAGCTCTGATGGAGATTAGGAAAATCAAACCATGGTTGTAGAGTCGATGGAGTAGATTGAAAGGCGGGGTTCTTAGATCGACCGCCAGTAGGCCTATAAATGAACCGAACGAACACGAACATCAACATGTTCGTATTTATTCACTTAACTTTTATCAAACACGAACATGAACACATTATTGAACATGATTTTTTGTTAATGTTCGTTCATTTAGAAAAAAATATTAGCGTTCGTTCATGTTTGTTCGCTAAAAAACTAAATGAACACTTCACGAACATAAACGAACACAATGAACAATAAAAAACGAACATAAATAAACAAACATAATTAAACACACAAAAACACTTTAAATGATCACTTTAAAATTTTAGATATCTAAAATTCCAAAGTGATCATTTAAAGTGTTTTTGTGTGTTCAATTATGTTTGTTTATTATTATTTATTTATGTTCGTTTTTTATTGTTCATTAGTGGAAATCAAAATCTCACTAAACTTATAGGTTTCTAGTATCACATAATACATTACATTTCAAATATTAAACATGTAATACTCTTTTATTAATATATTAATATATATATAAATAAATGAACATTAATGAACAAACATAAATAAATGTAAATGAACAAACATAAATATGAAGGAACTTAAACGAACGTTCATGAATGTAAACGAACGAATAAAACATGTGTCATGTTTTCATGTTCGTTCATTTTCGTTCATTTCCTAAATAAATTTCCTAAATAAACGAACAATATCGAATTTTCCGCCGAACAGTTCATGAACTTTTGGTTCATTTACAGGCCTAACCGCCAGGTCGATTTTGGTGTTGATCTAACAACCTTGGTGAATCAATGTTCGATTTAGTGGAGTGCAAGGGCGGGGCTGGTGTTGGCAGAGCTACCGGTGGGCAAAGGCTTCTGATTTCTTGTGTGGGGTCTGATTTAGGGCTAAGAAGGTGTGGGGTTTACAGCGGTGTTGTGGTGGTTGTTGCGATAGTGTTATGGTGGTTGTGGTGTTGGTGTTGGGAGTGGTGGTGTTGTGGTGGATGAGGAAAAGAGACAATGATAATGGATGATATACATGTATATTATATTAAATTACACACTAGTCCCCTTATTAGTTTGAATTACACAATTGGTCCTTGAGTATAAAAAGACCTAAATGCCCTTACATTCTGACAGAAAAAAATAACGGCATTGGTGTGTTGGAACTAACTGAGACAAAATACATATCTCAATAAGTAAAATCGTAATTTTGAAATGTTTGGATGAAAATTGTTATGTGGACTAAACCACAGGTAGTAAAACTGAATTTTACTCTTATCTTTATCATAGTTAGGAATTATGATTATATTAGGTTCATTTGTAATTATCCATATTGAATTCTTATATATATATTACCGGGGAATTTATTATTTATACATGACATGAGAGCAAGTAAAACTCTCTTCGTTATAAACCAATGTTTGCGGAATCAAATCGGAAGTCTTACTGATCCGCTGGCCGATTTGGTTTGAGCGGTCGGACCCGGATAAAATTATAATTATTTTAATGAATATATGTAAAAAATGCTTAAAAAATTTAAATATATATATAAAACCGCTTCAACCGATCCGACCCCGGTTCGACTGGTCTGGTTCCCGGTCCGACCAATGGTTCAACGTAAACCGATTTTAAGTACCGAACCAGACTAGATTAGGGCCCGATTCCCGATCCGGTCCAGTCCGGTTTTCAAAACAATGTTATAAACACAAAAACTAATAAAAATTCTTGCTGCCATCTTTTCTACCTTTCTTCCTTTTTTGTAATATTGATTAGGTAAAACAATTATATAATCTAAACTTACGAGCGTCTGTGGAGTCATGGCAACACGACTCACGAATGGAGGAAGCGGTGTTCCCCTTTAGCATATGTCACAACACCCCTTATGGCCACTCACTCATGCTGTTAGAGATATATATTTTATATAATATTTAGTTTTTGGTATAGCCTTTTTTAACAGTCAATCACTCCAAGAAGATAAGAGAGAAAACAGGAATATGGGGTAATTTTCTGTCTATTCCTTCAATGCAAGAAAAAAAATTTAAACATCCAGAGACCTTGAGCATGATGCCCATGTCCTTATTCCAAGCCACTACACCTATAGTAAGTCCTACATGATGTAATTCGCAGATTGCAGACATTTTGCTTAAAAAAACAAGGAAACAACTTCAAAAAACAAGGAAACAACTGAATGTTGTAAAGGTACAATTGCTTGGGCTCTACTCCTCAAGCCGGGTCGGTTTCTTAACATTCCTTCTGGGCCTTGATTCAGATTGGGCTGGGTCACTTGAAGTAAGTTGGCCCGTATCATTATTATTAGATTATATGTATTAGATAAAGTTTGTTACATATTATTATAGTTAGGAACTATAATTATATTAGTTTTCATTTATAATTATTCTTAGGGAGAGTATATGCTACAAAGGCTATATATTCTAAAAATATGAGAAGTAATTCTGGTCATTGAATCAACTCATTAAAATAGATCAATGGTTCAAAAAAACGCGGCGGCAAACATGTAAATAAGTGAAAAACTGCTAACAGTGTGGGGGCAAAAAGTAATTTGACACAATGGTTGTTTGACACAATGGTTGTTTGACACAATGGTTGTTTGACACAATGGTTGTTTGACACAATGGTCGTTTGAAACAACGGTAGTTTGACACAATGGTAGTTTGACACAATGCTAGTTTGACACAATGGTAGTTTGACACAATGTTAATTTGAAACATAGTAATTTGGTATATTGGCATGTTGTTATATTTTGCTATGTGTTGCCATGTTAATATTTGTTGCTATATGTGCTTTACATTACACAATAGTATTTTGGTAACTTGTTTTTATCGTCAAAATCATACGTAAACAAAACTCTTCAAATATGACACAATAAGTCTTATGACACAATGAATACAATGACACAATAAATATAATGACACAATTAATCTTATGACATAATGAATTCTATTCTTTAATAGGCATAGAATCAACTGTTGAGGTGCTTGAAGCTTGTTTATCCTTAATGCTTTGAAGATATAAACTGCAATTGCGTATATTGTGACCAGGTTGTTTGCAAAACCCACAATTTCTCAACTTTTTTCCTGCTTGTTCGATAGCTAACTCATGAGCTGACTTCATTCTTTTCGGTCTACCTTTTGTCTTTTGCTTAACAGGTACACGGAATTTTGCTTCATTTCGTTCGCCCCCTCCAGTTAACTCTGCAAACTTAGACTTGTAACTATTCAAATAATCAAGATAAAAACACAACTCGTTTTGTTCGTAACCAATTGATTAACAATATTTGTTTTATTCAGACACAATGACAATACAAAAGACACAATGAATAACAAAAAGACACAATGATGATATCTAAGACACAATGATGTCAATCAATAACAAATTCATATAACAAACACAACAGCATAAAAGACACAACATATAGAGACTCACCTGATATTTATAAAATATGTTCAATAACATATTGATAATGTCAAGAGTAATCTAACAGTATAGACACAATAACTGTTTTATTCAGACACAATGACAATACAAAAGACACAATGACGAACAAAAAGACACAATGATGATACCTATGACACAATGATGATACCTATGACACAATGATGATACCTATGACACAATGATGATACCTATGACACAATGATGATGTCAATCAATAACAAAATTCACAGAAATCAGACAGTATAACACAATGATGATTCAAACGACAAAATTACGGTGCGAAAATTAACATACTATTTCAATTACAGTATATAATCATCTTCATACGTACCAAACTGATGATCAATCGTCGACATCGGCGAAGTATATGATGTAAAGCATTCTTCAATAGATGAATTCGATCGTTTGAATCTTCAACGATTGAAATTGATGTAAGCTGAAACTTCGCACGTTTAAATCTTCAACGATTGAAATTGATGTAAGATGAATTTGATTGTTTGAAAACCTTAATCGTACAGAAAAAGTCAATATATTTTACACCTTCATCTTAATAAATTAGACTTCCTAAAATACCCCTCCTTCCATTTTTAAAATATACCACATGTCACTTACCGATTCTTTTTTATACTTTTTACATAATGTTCCCTTTGTATTTGAACTTTTCTCTTATTCTTATTGTATTATTATATATAATTGATCAATAATATATTATATCTTATGGGGTTTTCGTTATTTATATATAATATCACATCAAGTAGAAATTTGCTCGTTATAACACAAGAACTAAATAATACTTCTTGCAATCTTTTCCTTTTTTTGTTTTTATTCTCGATTACCTGCTACAGATTCATCTTTGGTTCACAGAAGCTATAAACACTATCTCATTACTTTTTTTTTTCTTAACCCAATTCCCATGTTTTGTTAATAGTAGATATCTGGTCGCCTGTGTACCCATTCTTTTTCTTATATATATTTCTTAATTGAATTCTCTTTTTTAATTTATGTTTCACCCTTCATATTTATAATTACCACCCTCTTGTTTCAGCAGCCCCTCAAGCATATATTCTCTACTCTCCCTTTCATGCCTCTAGGCTACCACCACCACAAGATATGGTTGGTTGTCATTTGTTTTTTTATCGTTCTTTTGTGTGATGACTTTCTTTCTCTTTCTTTTCTCTCTCATCTTATCCGATGATGAATTGTGCAATATATTATTAGATTTTATTATTTTTCTCTTATAATACTAACGGGAATAAAACTCAAACAGATACTGATCCATAATTTTTAAAAACCAGAATAAATTAGAATCAAGACCAGTAATGAATATAGAAAAAAAAACAAAACAAGAAGAACAAAGATTAAGAATCTACAACAAATAAAGAAGATCAAAGTAGAGATGAGAGATCTAACAAGCATGTCACAAGAATCTAAGCCACATGATATCATAGTTGAGGTTAGATTCACTTGGTGACATTTTGATAATAGTTGCAAATTAGAAATTACTTGGAGGGGTAGAATAAAAAAATACAACTAAAAACATGTACATGCAAGTCACATGTATTTTGTCTCATATTTTTTAAACGTTTATAACTTTTTAATATGTTATTATTTTTCTTAAAAGATACACCATAATAACAACACTTATTTATCTTTAATATCAGTGTGGGATTATTATATATAAATTTAAAAGTTCATTTAATACGCCATAGAATAACACAAAATTGCTAGGAAATAACATTTTAAACTGCCCAAATCATAAACACCATAAGTCACCCGGGTCATAAACATCATAAATTGATCAGGTCAAAAACACTATAAAGTTGTCTACCTAAAATTCAGACCACAAAATGGCGCATCCAAGTTCAAAACATCATAAAACATCTAGTTCAAAGTATCATAAATTGCACAATTAAAAACTCTAGGTGATTTTATAGTTTATTTGAACTAGATGATTTATAATGTTTTATGGTGTTTAATTATATTGTTTTACATCTGAAACAACTTTATGGTGTTTTACATCTGAACAACTTTATGGTGTTTTATAACTAAAAATTTTATGGTGTTTCAGACTTCATAACTTTTACGGTGTTGAGCAATCATATGATGTTTTAGACCTGGAACCGAATAAAGTTACGGTATATTGGAACCGAGTAATTTTATGGTATTGTAGAACCTAATAAATTTTAGTTTTTTCTTTTTGAAAAAAGAAAAAAACAAGTATTGGGTATTCTACCTTGGAAGAAATTGAAGATTTCAATATTATTAAAGTTGAATACTTGAAGCACAAAATCAATAAAAATATTAGTCTAGGGTTTATTTTGTAATTATTGTAATCTCTAGATTAGTATATATTGTAACCTATGTCATCATTGTTAAGGTGACTAATTCACCACATGTTAGGGTGAATTAGGGTTTCTCACCAACAACAATAAATCATCATCCATCATGGATGATGAATTCAACATTATATCATCATTATTTTGAATGATGATTTCAACAATATCAATAAACATCAAGCATTCATCATCATTGTATGTGTTCTTCACGTTCATCATCATCATGATTTCTATATTTTAGCAACTATTCATTGTTTTCTTGTTATCATCAATATGAATCCTAAGATCCAAGCTCATGTTCACGTTCAAATCATGAACACACAATTGGTATCAGAGCGGGGTTGTGGATTCATATTGATTGTGATGAGTTTTCATGTTTAGTATGCTGAAATTATTAAAGTTTTGAAGAAAGCAACTTCATCAACAATTAAATCAACATTCATGTTTGCCAACATTCAATCGATCAATCACTTACAATGTATAAGGAAAACCAAAGCCAAAGCTAAACCTTGTAGTGTCTCCATCGACACAGGTGGTACTGGCATAGGGGGATCTTGCTCCATCTTCATCATACAAACCCTAGCTTTTTGCAGAGCAGATCCCCTTACATACATACAATACATCATACAATAACCCAATTACCATGGCTCAAGAGCCCTCATCATCATCATCATCATCTTCTTCTTCATCACAAACCCTAGAAATCCCTATCCACCACGACGATCTTTAGCAAACGACTTCAATCACTTTGGATTCTACTGATAGCGCAATCCGTCACTCACACGTAACGTATCGTTCAGCCGGCTTAACGCTAAGGCGCCGGAGTTTGTCCCTCGAACCTCGGCGGCGGCGGAGGCGGCGGCGGCGGCGTCTACTGGTGGTGCTACTGTCGGTGGTCGGTCGGATCTAACTCAGCCGCGGCTTGTGATTTCTCCTCCGCCGACGTCGCCAGGGATGATTCATGTATATCCTCTCCTAATTCGCCGTTTCATGCTCGATCCCGACGCATGTTCCGGTTTCTGTGCCGGTTGCTGTGCAGAATCATCAGTGGACAACATACACTTCAGTGGACTAAGAAGAACTTGGGCAGATGAGAATCCCATACCTGCGGACGTGTATCAAAGATCTGGGGACTCGTTCTTGTCTTAACCATTTGCAATTCACTGAACAAGAGCAGCCATATACGCATACCTGCGGACAAGCTTGATCTTGCCTTAGTCAAATTCAAAAAAAAAGGACATCAGCGGACATGATCTTTGTTTTAGAGGATGAACAAAATTAAAATCAATGATCCTTATGATTTTGATGATGGCAAGAGCATGAGTTGGTATGTTGTGGGTCCATCATTTTATACAAATCAATTAAGGAAGGAGCAGATTGTTGTGTTTGTGAGTTTTGTGATATGGTCATCGGTTATGGCCTTATATTTTGGGCTTGGGATGTTAAGTGATTGGGCCTGTGATTAACAACAAAAATCAGGATAGGTATTCGGGTTGTCATCAACAAAAACAATGTGACTTCAGGTTACAAAACAAAAACAAATTTGGTTGTTCCAAAGTTTTGAAGACCTCGCTTCCGCATCAACAACTATTTCTCAACTTTGGATAACTATTCAACAAGAACAAGATCAAGCTTCAACTCACATTTGAAATCTACAATTTAGGGGGAGTATTGTTGGTATTCTACCTTGGAAGAAATTGAAGATTTCAATATTATTAAAGTTGAAGACTTGAAGCACAAAATCAATAAAAATATTAGTCTAGGGTTTATTTTGTAATTATTGTAATCTCTAGATTAGTATATATTGTAACCTATGTCATCATTGTTAAGGGTGACTAATTCACCATATGTTAGGGTGAATTAGGGTTTCTCACCAACAACAATAAATCATCATCCATCATGGATGATGAATTCAACATTATATCATCATTCTTTTGAATGATGATTTCAACAATATATCAATAAACATCAAGCATTCATCATCATTGTATGTGTTCTTCACGTTCATCATCATCATGATTTCTATATTTTAGCAACTATTCATTGTTTTTTTTTGTTATCATCAATATGAATCCTAAGATCCAAGCTCATGTTCACGTTCAAATCATGAACACACAATCCTGTGAATCCAAGGATCGCGATTCAGGAATTACCAGTATTAAAATGAATCAATTTAATGATCGCGGAATTATCACTAATTGACGTTTAATTGTATTTTAATGATTAATGATGAACACAACCACAGAAACACAATAAACGCGAAACAATAATTATTCAAACATATTTCATTAACTATAATGTAATGATTACAAAAGAATAATAATGAATAACTATGAACATCAATTCTGTGAATCGAATATGTTTGATGTTGATGTGACGGCAGCTAGGTTGCACAATGAACTCTTGACAGCTGTAATATTGATTGATTGTGTTCCCTGAGATGTGAAACCTAGGACTCATATTTATAGATGATTTGAGTCGGTTAAGGAAACACCGGATCTCTCGGGATTTGTTATTGATTGTGTTGACTTGTTTGACTTCTTGGTATTTGCAATCGCACAAGTATAATGTTCTTCCGCAGCAATCTTGTCGTCCGCAGAACTTTTGTTCTTCCGTAGATGTTTTGGTCTTCCGTAGCAAAGTTGTTCTTCCGTAGGAAATCCTTCTTCCGTAGGAGTCTTCACTTCACAGTACTTGATCATCCGCAGGAACATGTACTTTGTCATTTGGTCTTGTAATAAACATATCTACGGATTAACAAAATTGTTCATCCGTAGATGTTTCTTACACTTGTCAATTCCATGAATCCGTCCAAGTATATTGTTTTTCCCTGTCAAGTCACAAATCAACACACATATATATGGGGTTATCCTATAGATTCAAAGCACATATATATATATTTTGACTGTTACAAATATTAATTCAAGACTTGATTTTCAAGTACTAAGCCTATACAAAATTGATCTAGCCCTATACAATCTAGACCTAACAATACTCCCCCTTAGGCTTAGCTCCTTGTAATCAGTCTTTCAAACTGCTAGCTCCTTGACTCTTGATATGATTTTGTTGTAGAAGTAAGATACAGCTGCCTTTTGATCATCATACTTGTATTTGATCTCCATTTTGCTGATCTTCTTCAGAGTCTCGAAGCCAAGTCCCAGAACATCCTCCTCTGTAGTGAGAGTCTCCAAGACTCTGTCATTCTTCACTACTTCAAGGTCATCTTGTTCGGAGAGGCGAAGTTCTGTTACTTCATCATACTCTGTTCCCTTCAGCAAGCCTGCATTGTGTCTGCGTCGTTTGTAGGCCTTTGCATGAAGTTTGTCAATGACTTGTATCATGTGAACATGCAGGAATAGATCATTTTAATCTGCTTCATCATTCAGCTTCGGAAAGAATTTGTCATGAAGGTAGGAAGTGTAGCTTGGATGAAGCAACTTGATTTCCACAGGATCAAAGATCCTGATCTTTTCAGCTCTTTGTTCTCTGCATTTCTCAGCAATACCAGTTCTTTAGTCCTCTCTACATATCCCCATTCAGTGATAGGGAGTGTGTATTGAGTCCCTTCAATGTGCTTGATGGCTGCTGAGGTTCTCTTGTTGTAACCACCCTCTTTAGGAATTCATCATCTACTAATTCAGAGGCATTGGACTTGTATCTTTTTAGTTCTTGACTTCTTCTTCTATGCTCTTCATCATCTCTCTTAGCACCTATCAGCACATCATCTTTGAACCTTGTTTTCAGTTGACCCACTCTGCTTAAGAAGTCCCTGCCTCTCGCATGTATTGGATAATTTGTCATGGTAAGGCTTTGCAGGTCCTTTAGATCATTCTCAGGAAGGCAGAGAACTGAAAACACATCATGGAAGTATTCAACTCTTCCTGATGTCCTCTTGATCACTACACAATCCCACTCTTGATCATATTTCCACGCCATGATCTTGTTTTCTTCAGCTGAGTTGGGAGTTGTGAGGTGATTAACCAACTGAATCAGAGTGGACTTCTGATCAGTTATTTCTCTAACAGTGGTACCAAGGGGCCATACTTTGCCTGGGATGACTTCCCTTGGTTCCCTGATGAGCTTATCTTTTGCTTTATGCTGATCCTGAGGTTCCACAGTTATTGGATCAGCTGATAGTTTGATTTGTTTGTCATCAGTTGGATGAGGAGCTGTGGTTCTGAATTTCACACCTGTTTCCAATTCCACTTTCATTACAGCTCCATCATCCTTCGAAGTTCTCCAGTAGTTCTACCTTTAAGCTCATGAGATTTGTAGTTGTGGCCCTGTAACCAGCAAGTCATATTGTACTTGGTAAGCTTGGCTGTGTCACAGTGGCCCAGATCCTTCCTTATCTTTTCCAATGATTGAAAGGTTGTAAAGGCTTCATAATCACAGTTTGGGATTATGAACCTTGCAAACTCAAACTCTTTCAGAGCATTCTTCATTTCAGTAGTGTTCATCCTCTCAACCATGTCATATGGAAAACCATGGTTGATGAGGTCATAAACATGCTCGAATCAGGCCTCTCTTCCATGATATCAGATGTTATTAGAAGTCATCGGCCTTTCCACCCTTTTCTCTAGTGGGGGACTCATTCTTGTCAGTTCCTCCCACTCTTTCTCACTGTCATCATCATCCGTGGATGGTACCTTCACAGTAGACACATCTACTGAAGGTGTATGTGTAGGGGATGGAAGTTTTGCTTTCTTTGGAGAGCTTTCATCTTCATGTTTCTTTGAGTTGCTCCCATGTATTTTCTTTTCTGGGTGTATGAAATCATTTGCTTAGCAGCTTCACCCGATTGTTTTTGTTGATCAGTACTTGGGGCTTCTTTTGTTTGCAGATCATATCTTCTTTTTCAGCTCTTCTATTTCTACATCTTTCTTTTTGATCAGATCAGCTTTCTCATTTTGCTCAGTCTTCAAAGAAGCCTCCAACTCTTGTTCTCTATCCAACAATGTGACAGGATCTCAGCCTCTCTCGTTGATCAATTAGATTATGTTCGCAGCGGATTTAGCACATTAATTAGCAATTAAAGCAAGAACATAAAAGATATTTCAATTTAAAAGCATAAACATAGAGAGAGAAGAGTTCTGCGAAACAATAAATGTTCTATTGGTCGCACGTTTCGGCAATTAAAACGTATGGTCACCCATCCTTTTATAGGGGCAAAAGGATGGGCAGATGTCCTTTTTCTGACATCACTGAATATTCAAATTACAACTGACAAAAACATAAAACTACTGAAGATGTCAACAACTGACATCTTCTTACAAAAGTTCCTAAGTACTGACAAAAAGAAACTACTGACACTATAACAACTGAAGAACATGCTCTTCAGTTGTTGTACAATTACTGAAACAAAATAAACTACTGAAAAAGAAAACCACCACAACAACTGAAGAAGACTTCTTCAGTTGTTGTGACAAACTCTGAGTCTTCAGTACTTGGTCTTCAGACTTGGCTTCGGAAGATGTAACAGCTTCGGAAGATGTAACTTCGGAAGATGTAACACTGATGACTTCAGTAGATATCATCAGTTGTTGTCTTCAGTCTTTTTCTTCAGACTTGGCTTCGAAAGATAGAACAGCTTCGGAAGATGTAACAACTGATGACTTCAGTAGATATCATCAGTTGTTGTCTTCAGTCTTTGTCTTCAGACTTTTGTCTTCGGAAGAAGATCTTCAGTTCTTTAGTTCTTCAGCTTTTGATACTTCAGTACTTGGTCTTCAGTACTTGAAGTCTTCAGTACTTGAATGATCAGTACTTCAGACTTCAGTACTTGGTCTTCAGTACTTTGGGAGTCTTTAGCTGTTGTTCTTCAGTTCTTTGATCTTCATACTTTGTTCTTCAGACTTTGTCATAACAGCAGAAGGCTGGAGCTAAGATGCTCTCGAGTTTGACATTCAAGCAAGAGAACACAATAGCTGATGAGAGTCTTCAGATGTTCTCGAGTCTGACATTGAAGCAAGAGAACATTGTAACTGATGGGAGTCTTCAGCAGTTGTTGCAGTGGCATGTGGGACTTAGAGGTTTTCCTGATCTTGGCTCATTGGTTCTTTTGGTCCAACAAACTCCCCCTGAACCAATGCAGCCAAAACCTCTAATTATTGATGTCCCACTTATTGATGGCATAAAGATTGGTCTATTTCCTTCTAGATCAGATTAGAAGTTGACCCAGATAAGCACTGGCCAGAGAGATAGTCTCAAGTGTTTGTTTGGCTAAGTATGGATGGAGCTCTGTCTTGGGGAATTGGACACAGAGCTGTTGCCCCATCCATGAGATCTACCTCCCACGTACAAGCCGGTAGGATTCTCGACAGTAGGCCTGAAGAAAGATCATTTGTTCTTCTTTGGACAGGTCATCAGGCTCACCTTCGAACAATCCCTCCCGACCGTACAGCTCTGAGATGTACTTGACCTGTCTACCATTTTTGAGCTCAAGTGTTGTGATTTGCCTATATGCAAACTCATCAGGATGTTTACCCTCCAACAACAGATTGAGCTCATTCCTCTGGAAATTCTCAAGCTTCTTATAGACCAGACCCTTCCTAACCACCCTATTATCTAGCATTGAAAAGGGTGATTGGCCGGCTCTATAAGCTTTCTCGAATTCCTCTACTATTTCCCAGGGTGTTATTACAATAGCCACAGAGATCTCTTCATCTACGATTCTCTTTAGTTGGCTCTTGTATCTCACAGGCATGTCCTTCTTGACTATCCTGTGAGCCACCCTTAGGTCAGGCCAAGTTCTCACCCTCTCCTTTTCATATTGAAAGGTTTGTTTGAGGGTGAATAATCTCAGAGCTTCTCTCTGCATGTTTATTATAGAGGTGGTAGCAGTATAACATTTGTCAATGCTTTTCAGCATTTCCTCATCATGTCTTTCTGCTGCTGCTCCTCCTCTTCTAACTTTACCCTCACAGTGTCCTGCTGTGAGGTGGAGTGATGGTTTGTGGTTTGGCTTTGGGTAGAGGTATAACTGCTGAAAATGGCAGGCTATCCTCCTCATCCTCTTCTTCATCTTGCAGCCTCAGCACCCTTCTCTTCTTCTTCAAGGGTGGATCATTGGCTGCAGGTTTTGGTGGTAAAGGAGTTGGTTTTGTGGGTTGTGGTTGGGTTGTTGGTGTGGGAGTGTTGGCAGGCACTGCTAGCAGCCTAGAGATAAGGGCTGGTTTGGTTAGCTTTACTAGCAGTGTCCTGTTCCCAGCACCGGCTTCAGATAGGCCTCTGCGACCAGTCCCTTAGTAAAATCACCAGCCGAACAGATCTTGGTGGTTATTGCAAGATTCTGTCCCTGGTCCATGCCTTGACATCAAGGACTGGTCTGCCCAGGTACTTCGAAATGAATCTACTCATAGCCTCGAGTTTCTTTTGATCCTCTTGGCTATAAGTAGACCATCGGTAGTTTATCTCCTTTCTCTCCATGATACTGAAATCCTTTTGGATTTCAGCCACTTCTATTTGCTCTACCTCCCTCACTTTCCTCTTCCCTTTCTCCCTCACCTTCCCAGTCTCCTCACCAACTCCCTCTCAACCACCACCTCTTTCTCTGCCTCTTTCTTCTCCTCACCCCTCTTCCTCTTGACTTGCACTGATGTCTCCCCCTTTTTGGGTGCATTGGTTGGGGTTTGACTATCAGCAAGTGCCTTAGAAATGGCAACCTCCACCATGGGTTGTATGTATGTGGGAAACCTCTCATCAAGGGTTTGAATGACTAAATCTTTAAGCATGGGTGTGATGAGAGGTAGGGATTTTTGGAGAATAGCATCCAGCTGCTCAGGGGGGTTCTGACCCTGAGAGCTAGTGCCAGAAGCAGGGTTGGTGGCCGAGTTTGTGGGAGTGGCTCAGTGTTTGTGAGACCTTCGGGTGAAGGTGCCATCTGTGGGGTATGGTGGCAGATGGACTTCTATCCTGAGTCATTTGAGCAAGCAGCTCTTTGAGTCTGCTTATCTCATCCTCTAGATAGTGTTTTGAGCTACTACATCATAGAAGAAGCTCAGGTCATCATCCATAAGCTGAATCACCTGACCTCCTGACATTGTCAGGATGAACATGTCCTGAGTGTGGCTCAGTAATGACATGTGCCCCTTGTTCTTGGTACTGGGGACTTCTGGCCTCCGATTGGATCCATCATCGGCCATTGCCTCTGGTGAGGTCTTATTGTTGTTACCAGCTTCACCCTGCTCAGATGTTGATGCAGGGAAGTGGCAGCCTCACCAGATTGTTCCATCTCCCTAACCACACTGAAAGATAGAACTGATTCTCTGTGCTGTGGGCTCCTATCGGCACTTGTGCCCACCCCCTCTTCGTTGGAGTCTCTCCCCAGGTGTAATAGGTTTCTGGGGAGAGGGTGGAGTGCTCAGATCGGTCAGCACTTTGGCTATTACCAATGTTGGGCTTAGTGGGGCAGTCTCATCAGTATGTGGACTAGAAGCAGTGTGCACATGGGGAGGACTGTGCTCTTCAATGGCAGTCTCCTCAAGTAAGAAAGACCCCAGTAATGTGGTTGCCCCAAAATTGGTTGCATCAGCTCCTGTTGAGAGGAAGCCTGTGCGGTTGTGGTGGGTGGAGTCGTGGTACCTGCTGGGAGAATCTAGCCAGCAGGCACATCCTGCCTTTGTGTGGCAGGGGCATCCTCTGGGGACTCATCTCCCTGAGTAGCCTGTTTTGGCTTCTTTTTGGCTTTTGGCTTGGTGGGGACTTTGGATTTGGAGGTGGAGGCTGTGGGTTCCAGCTGCGTGGGTTTTCGCAGCCGGCCAGCCTGTTTGAGTGTTTGGTCAGTGTTGTGTCTGGAGTATACCTCAGCTTGAACAGCCATGGCAGGGACCCCAGTCCCAACTAGTCCCTCAGCCTGAAGCTGGTTTTCGATCATGGCCATTATGAACCGTGGATACAAGTTCCAACGGTTAGAAAGAGGTTTTGTGGCCATGTCCTTGAGTTCCAAAATAGAAGATCAGTAAAATTTAAAGGTTGTTTCTCAAGATAGAATACAATACCTGCTGCCACCTTGTGGACATCTGGTCCCACGAAGAGGTCTTGGGAGCCAGACACACGTTCACCATGTGGAAGATCAAACGTTGAGGGTCAGAAAGTGTTTCTTCACAAGGTGGAGGCGGAGAGGTTACCCTGATAGTCATGAGATGTGAAGGAGAGATCAAGGGTACCTTTGGGGTAGGAAGTTGGGTGAGTGGCATCATCCAGCTCTAGGGTTTGGCGTAGAGTAGCTGGAGTGATAACCACGGGTTTGCCGTTGACGGAGGACCGGAGGGAGACCTCGGCATTCTGCTCTCCGTTTGGACGGTGACATTTGTCCAAAACTCCACCAACGAGTCGGTGTATATAGTAGGGTTTAAGAGAAAGCCGTTTTGTATGGTGAGTCGTGCATGAGATCGACGGCTTGGTGAAATTTGGGCCATAATGGCGATTTGGAGGGATGGGCGACACAGTTGTGTCGAGGTTTCAGTTGCATGTTCGCCATTAATGGTGTATGGGAATTTCAGAGGTTTTGACAGATTAGGTCAAGTGAGGAGTAAATGCTCTGAAGGTGGGGTATTTATAGGGTAGGGCAAAGGTTGAAAGAAAACTACTGAGGTTTTGGTGTTAGTTAACAGTTGTTGTAACAACTGATGACGTGGTTTTAACCTTCAGTGGTTGTAACATCTGAGGACTTGGTATTAGTCTTCAGTAGTTGAAACTACTGAGACCTTGGTTTTGTCCTTCAGATGTTGTGAACGTCTGAAGAGTTACTGTCAGTCTTCAGTAGTTATGAACTACTGATGACCTAGTATTCTTCTTCAGACGTTGGAACAACTGAAGACTTGGTGTTAGCCTGTAGTAGTTGTAACTACTGATGTCAGTAGTTATCAACTACTGAAGACATGGTATTGCTTCAGTTGTTGTAAACAACTGAGGACTTGGTGTTAGTCTTCAGTATTTGTGAACTACTGATGTCAGTAGTTGTGAACTACTGAAGACATGGTTTTGTCCTTCAGTTGTTTGTGTATGAAACAACAGCTGTTGTTATCAGCTTATGAGAAATTACTCATCAGTAGTTTCCGTCAAATCAGTTGTTTCATACTAGCCTCCACACTTACTCATCAGCTCTTTGGCTGACTTTCAGTTGTTTCATTGACCCTTCAGCTCTTGTGAATATTTATGCCTTCAGCTCTTGTGATCAGATGTTCACAAGTGCTGATGAAATATTCTTCAGAGCTGGTGAACAAATTTTGTCTTTAGTATTTGTGTAAGATTACACATCAGTACTTATGAGCAAATTTGTTCTTCAGTACTTATTTATTTGAAAATCATACATCAGTAGTTGTAATCCACCTCACTACATCAGTTGTTTTTCAATAAATAATGTACATCATACTTTGAGTCATTTTAGTCTTCAGTAGTTGTGAAAGAGCTGAAGACTAAATTACTCATCAGTACTTGTATTTGACCTTTGCTTTTCAGTAGTTGTGAACTAAGAGTACCAGCATAGGTCAAATCAATCAAGCTGCAGCATACCAAGCCTTAGTACCAAATTTTGGAATGTGGCACTATCTAAAGGCTTAGTAAAGATGTCTGCAAGCTCATCAGCACTAGGTACAAACTTAGGATCAATCAGACCTTTCTCATAGCAATCCCTGATAAAATGATGTCTGATCTCAATATGTTTGGTCCTTGAGTGCTGGACTGGATTCTTAACAATACAGAGAGCTGAAGCACTATCCATTAATAATGGAGTCTTAGTCTCAGTAATGCCATAATCCAGAAGTTGGTTCTGAAGCTAGAGTATTTGAGAGGTACAGCTTGCAGCAGCAATATACTCAGCTTCAGCAGTGGATGTAGCAATGGATGTTTGTTTCTTACTCTGCCAAGAAACTAAACAATTGCCTAGGAATTGGCAACCACCAGAAGTGGATTTTCTGGTGACTTTGCATCCTGCATAGTCACTATCAGAGAAAGCAACTAATTTGCAAGAATGCCCAGCTGAATACCAAAGACCTAGTGATTGGGTACCTTGCAAATATCTAAAGATCCTTTTGACTGCAATCAAATGGGATTCTTTAGGTGCAGCCTGAAATCTAGCACAAGCACATGTTGAAAACATGATGTCTGGTCTAGAAGCTGTAAGGTACATCAAGGACCCAATCATACATCTGTAAAGGGTTTCATCAACCGCTTTACCTTTCTGATCTACATCTAGTAGTGTGATGCTGCTCATGGGAGTAGAACAGGGCTTACAGGATTGTAAATCAAACTTGTTAACAACTCTTTGGTATACTTGGACTGATGGATGAAGATTCCATCATCCAGTTGTTTGATTTGCAAACCCAGAAAAACTGTAATTCTCCCATAGCACTCATTTCAAATCTCAGCTTCATAAGCTTTGTAAATTCATCACACAACTTTGGATCAGAGGATGCAAAGATGATATCATCAACATAATCTGAACAAGGAGCTTATGTTGTCCCACAGTCTTGATGAATAAGGTTTTATCAATGGTGCCTCTAGTGAACTTATTCTCTAGAAGAAAGGTTGAGAGTGTCTCATACCAGGCTCTAGGTGCTTGCTTCAGCCCATAGAGAGCCTTATCAAGCTTGTACACCCAATCAGGATGTTTATTGTCCTCAAAGCCTGGTGGTTGACACACATAAACCTCTTCTTTTATTTTCCATATAGGAAGGCACTTTTGACATCCATTTGATAAACCTTGAGACTGTGAAAGGCAGCATAAGCTAAGAACAGTCTGATTGCTTCCAGTCTGGCCACAGGTGCAAAGGTCTCATCATAATCGATGCCTTCCTCCTGTGCAAACCCTTGGACAACCAGTCTGGCCTTGTTCTTGACAATTTGGCCCTTCTCATCTGTTTTGTTCCTGAATACCCACTTGGTGCCTATAGCACACTTATCTTTGGGTAATGGAACAAGCTCCCACACTTGCTGTTTCTTGAATTGAAGAAGCTCAAGCTGCATAGCTTCCACCCATCCATTGTCTCTTAAAGCAATATGATAGTTCTTTGGCTCTTGCTGACTGATGAAGAGAGCATAGAAGCAGAAGTTGGACAATTGATTCCTGGTTGAAACTCCAGCATGGATATCACCAATGATTTGTGAAGTGGGGTGATTCTTGAGCTCTTGATAAACTATAATATCTGTGCAGTGTTTGTAGACCATCAGCAGCAACAGATGGTGATGGAGATTCCTGAACCATGTAGAGGATGGCAGCTCAAACGAAGTAGAGCAAGCAGAAATCTCATCAGCATTTGTAGTGGATGGAGCTGCTGAGGCTACAGGAGCATCAGGTTCAGTGGACTTAGGCAGGTTGTCACTGATCCTGAAGAGGTGAGTACTGACTTCATCATCATCAGTACCACCAGGTGGAGATCTGCTGACAGGCTCAACAGATGGAGGTTGATAAGGAACATATTGCAGTATGTCCAGATCAAACAACTCCACAGGGTTTTGTGGAATCTTGTCCTTTGGAGATTCATTGAACTTAACATGCAGAGTTTCTTCAACCCCTTTGGTTCTACAGTTGAAGACTCTGTATGCTTTGCAAGTTGATGAATAACCAACAAAGTACCCTGCATCCACCTTACTAGCAAACTTATGGAGTGGGTTGCTAGTGTTGAGAATAAACAAGGACACCCAAAGGCTCTAAAGAATGAAATAAGAGGAGCCAAATGATGAAGAACTTCATATGGAGTCTTCATCAACCTCTTATTTACTAATGCTCTATTTTGTACATAGCAAGCTGTATTGACAGCTTCAGCCCAAAAGGTCAGTGGCAACCCAGAGTCAGCCAACATTGACCTTGCTGCTTCAATGAGGGTCCTGTTCTTTCTCTCCACCACTCCATTCTGCTCAGGAGTTCTAGGAATGCTAAACTGCCTTCTAATTCCCTTGGACAGGTAGAAGTCATCAAGTGTGTGGTTTCTAAATTCTGTTCCATTGTCACTTCTCACACACTTAACCTGTAGGAATACTGCTTTTCTACTTGTAACACAAAGTTCATTATTGTCTTTGCTGCTTCATCCTTGGAGTGCAAGAAGAAAGTCCATACAAACCTAGAGTAATCATCCACAATTACCAGGCAGTATTTCTTCTTTGCCATACTCATTACTCTGACAGGACCAAAGAGATCCATGTGCAGAAGTTGTAAGCAGGCAGTGGACTTTGGTTCTTCTATTGAAGGGAATGAAACTTTGTGTTGTTTTCCTTTCAAGCAAGCAGTGCAGTCATCTTCACACTTGAACTCCTTCAGAGGCAATCCTCTTACTAAACCATGGCTTATAAGCTGATTCATGTTCTTGAAATTAACATGACCCAGCCTTCTATGCCATAGTGTAGACTCTTGAGGAGATGCCTTGGAGAATAGGCAAGGATGGCCTTTTAGATCCATCTTTTTGGAAAGATCTAAGGCATACCTCTTCCTGTCCTGTTGGCCTTCAGGAGAGTGTGTTTATCCAATGCCTTGTCAATCAAACTTAGAACTTTGGATGACAGAATCCGACAGTTCTGGCTTGTGAAAAGGGCAACATGGCCTTTGTCACACATTTGACTGACACTCAAGAGGCTGTACTTGAGATTCTCCACATGATTAACATCATCAAACCTTATTTCCCCGTTGGAAACAAAGCCTTTTCCGACGATGTAACCCTTTGCATCATTGCCAAAAGAAACAATCCCTTCTTTCCTTGAGAGTAGTCATTAAGAAGGGAGCTGCTTCCTGTCATGTGCATGGATCCTCCACTGTCTACATACCATGCTTCTATGGCATGTTGAAGAACCCTGCAAACACAACCATGTGTTTAGTTTGTCCTGGGAATTTCCTACCAGTTCTTTTGTAGAACTTCTGAGAGCGGATATTTATCATTGCCATTTGGTTCAAATATCCATCTCTTCCAGATCATCATCTGGAATGCCCTTCAAATCCTCCATCAGAAAACACAAATTGTCACCACCACCTCCTGAACTACTAACACCAACAAAAGCTTGTTCTGAGTTTGTAGAGAAATCAATATGCTCATCATAAGAACTTTCTGATGAAGCATATTCTGACTCATGACTATCAAGGCAGCATTACCTTGAACAAGTCATCAGCAAGTTTTGCCAGAAGATGACAACTCCTCTTTTGCTCTACCTCTCTCTCAAAAGTGAGCAATTTCCCATGAAGTTGGTGAGAGATAGAGTGTCCAGGTCAGCACTGGAGCGTAGGACAATGGTATATGTGTCCCATCTCTCAGGCAATGACCTGAGGAACCTGTTGTTCATCTGGCTTTTGGAGTACTCTTGTTTAACCATCTTCAGCTCAAAGATCAAAAAAGAGAACCGCTCAAATTGTTGGGTCAAGTCTCACCCTTTCTATATGAGAAAGTCTCATATTGTTGGGCGAGGATTTCCCTATTGTTTGCTAAGACCGAATCAGTTCCTCCAAATTGTTCCTTTAGAGCAACCCATAGGTCATGAGCAGACTCATGATGCAAGAGCCCTGATATATCTCGTTTGGAATGGCCATGGCTAAAATTCCATGGGCTCTAGCATCAATTTCGAACAGCTTTAGATCTTCGTCCGAATATTGTTCAGGTTTCTTCGCACCCTGTTCATTAGACTCCGGGACGCTCACCATAGGCTTGTATGGCCCATGCACCACTGACTTCCAACAACCAGCACTGTTGACAGCCAAGTGGTGTAGCATACGTCTTTTGCCATATGTTACTCGTTCCTAACCAGCATCGGAGGCTTGGTTGCGGAACCAGTATTGTGAGGATCATTGGTTGGTGTTGTCATCTCAGGTTTTGGTCAAAACAAGTTTAAACACGACAAACGTAACTCAAAACCACCAAAGATCTCAAGATTTTGGCCGGAAACAGGAGAAACTCACTCTCTATGGCTAGCTCTTGCAAATTGCTAATTCGATCGAACAGAGAGATCAAAAGAGCAGTTTCAAATGATCAATAGTGAAATCGATCAATGATTAACCTGCTCTGATACCATTTGACGGGATCTCAGCCTCTCTCGTTGATCAATTAGATTATGTTCGCAGCGGATTTAGCACATTATTAGCAATTAAAGCAAGAACATAAAAGATATTTCAATTTAAAAGCATAAACTAGAGAGAGAAGATTCTCTGCGAAACAATAAATGTTCTATTGGTCGCACGTTTCGGCAATTAAATAGTATGGTCACCCATCCTTTTATAGGCGGCAAAAGGATGGGCAATGTCCTTTTTCTGACATCACTGAATATTCAAATTACAACTGACAAAAACATAAAACTACTGAAGATGTCAACAACTGACATCTTCTTACAAAAGTTCCTAAGTACTGACAAAAAGAAACTACGGACACTATAACAACTGAAGAACATGCTCTTCAGTTGTTGTACAATTACTGAACAAAATAAACTACTGAAAAAGAAAACCACCACCAACAACTGAAGAAGACTTCTTCATTTGTTGTGACAAACTCTGAGTCTTCAGTACTTGGTCTTCAGACTTGGCTTCGGAGATGTACAGCTTCGGAAGATGTAACTTCGTAAGATGTAACAACTGATGACTTCAGTAGATATCATCAGTTGTTTGTCTTCAGTCTTTTTCTTCAGACTTGGCTTCGGAAGATAGAACAGCTTCGGAAGATGTAACAACTGATGACTTCAGTAGATATCATCAGTTGTTGTCTTCAGTCTTTGTCTTTAGACTTTGTGCTTCGGAAGAAGATCTTCAGTTCTTTAGTTCTTCAGCTTTTGATACTTCAGTACCTGGTCTTCAGTACTTGAAGTCTTCAGTACTTGAATGATCAGTACTTCAGACTTCAGTACTTGGTCTTCAGTACTTTGGGAGTCTTTAGCTGTTGTTCTTCAGTTCTTTGATCTTCATACTTTGTTCTTCAGACTTTGTCATAACAGCGAAGGCTGGAGCTAAGATGCTCTCGAGTTTGACATTCAAGCAAGAGAACACATAGCTGATGAGATCTTCAGATGTTCTCGAGTCTGACATTCAAGCAAGAGAACATTGTAACTGATCGGAGTCTTCAGCAGTTGTTGCAGTGGCATGTGGGACTTAGAGGTTTTCCTGATCTTGGCTCATTGGTTCTTTTGTCCAACACAATGCATCAATGACTTCACTGTTGCTTAGAGCATCTTCTCTCAGCCGTTTTAATCTAGCATCTTTCTCCATCAGCTCTTCATCTTTTTCTTTGATATACATTTCAGCTCTTGTATTCTTTCTTTTCTCTTATTTGATTTGAGTACTAACTTGTTGTACTCAGCACACCAAAATAGCTTTTGCTGACAGGAATGTCTTTGTCACTTAAATCATCTTCATGGTATGCAATGACATCCTCAGCAGATCCTTGTACTTCCCCATGCTCATCAGCAATTTGTTCATCTTTCAATGAAGATATGGGCTCAGTATGTGCTGATGAAGCATGTTCTTCTGTGTGTGTGGGTGAGATAGGAACAGTGCTGGCTTGAGATAATATCTCTGTGTCTCCTGAGTGTACAGAGTGTACAGACTCCGTTATCTCAAAAGGCTCGGTTCCAGCACTTTCCGGGGATGCATGTTTTGGAGATTCTGGTGGTGGTAGTACAGGGGATTGAGCTTGAGTGGAGAGAAAGGTGAGTGTGATGTGATGATGACTGAGAAGCTGATGATGATTGTTGTTTGGGCTGGAGATGTTGGCTCAGTGCTTTTGGTGGATGATGAGGATATTAGTAGGGGTGATTGATGTTGATGAATTGGGGAGGTGGTTGGGTGTTCAAGCTTGTTGGTGATTGTGATTGTTGAGGGGGTGTTTGATGTTGGAGTGGTGGAGTTGGGTTGATGATTGTGATGGTGATTGGTGCGGTGATGTTTGGAGTGGGAGTGAGATGCTTGTGCAGAATCAGCAGATGATTCTGCTTCATCTGCCCAAGTCAACTCTTGTGGCAAGTCTGCTTCGGGATCTAATACATGTGCAAACATTGCATATCTTCACCCTGATACTTTCCACTCAGCTTGTTTAGCACTGATTTGCTCAAGTGTGCTTGAACAAATACATTCCCACCTCTGTCCACCCTTGGTAATTCTGAGTTGATCACCAGTTGCAGGAATCTCGGGAACATGTACATCTTGTCATTCTTCTGCAGTTTGACTTGTTCCATCAGACAATTGAAGATGTATTTGCGTAATTATAGATTCTCCCCTCAAATATCCCGATATCCCAGATGATATGTGCCTGGAGAATCTGTCCATTCCTGACTTCCTGTTTGACATGCATTTCAGGTAGGTGTGGCACAAGAATCTGTATGGTTTGCATAGCCTACCCTTTTTGATTTCCCCTTTCTCGTAGTCACCATCATACCCCATCAGATTGAAAATTTCTCAATGTATTCATTCTCGAATACATCGGGTGACCTATCTCTCTATCACCCAGTTCCAAGCATCTTCGTATGATGTTTTTCAGTGATTCGTAACGCTTGTTCCGAATCTCAGCCACAATCACTTCTTCATCATCTTGTTCTTCAACTCGTGCTGAGTTCCAGAAATCGATTATGTGTGCCTGATGGATCATAGGCTCAGCCGTCAAGGCGTAGAAGAGCCTTGATCGTCGGAGATATCTTATGATATCTCGACATCCTTCCGCCGCGGATCATCAGCGTTTAAGAACACGCACACATTATGTTCTTTGGCGAATCTATTATCCATCTGTAAAGAAAATCAAGTTAGAAAACATGCAGTTGAATCGCTTGAATGTCAATAACCGATTAAACAGTTTCGTACTGATGTTTAAGACATGATTTACCTTTGCAATAACAGTAATTTATTACAGGATAATTTTGATGTGTTCTTGGAAACGGATATTTTGAAATTTGAAAAGAGGAAAAATGGGCGATTTTCTAGGTTAAAAGTGAAAAAGTGCTCTGTAAAAATATCAGAAACCTTATTTATAGGGGAACATATTAATTTCTTTTATTAATTATGTTCTTTATTAATTATGTTGGGCCCACTTCCATTCATTCCTATCCGCATACCAAGTGTTTAGAATGCATTATCTCTTCCGCAGAACATCTGCGGAACCTTGACATCTGCGGATGTCAACATCTGCGGAACCTTAACTTCTGCGGATGTCAACATCTGCGGAACCTTACATCTCCGATGTAAAAGGTCAAACAATGCATTTGTTTTGTTTTGCTGCTGAATCAGAAATCACATAATACTTCTACGGATGAGGGTATTACTGAAACTTCTGCGGACATAAAAAGTTTAAAACTTTAAATGTATGATATCTACTGAGTAGAATCAATGTTGATGTTGGACATTGTTGACTTTATTTGCATGGCAATTAAGTACAGGGAAGCAAGTTTCCTGTATCCTGCATTCCAGTTAGTGCTCAGTTCCAATTCCTTCAAAGTAATTCAGATCTATTATCAGCTTTTATTGTTTTTCATGCATAAACTACTCCCCCTAAATTTGTGATTAATGTGAGACAGTTACATTTATCATAAATTTAAGTTGTAAACAGGCATGACAGGCATATGAGAGTCTAAATGAGAGAAAAGTCAGTTGAGATAACAATTAATCATCTGACAAACAGTTACATGCATGCATATATATATAGAGGGATCATACTATAACTTGGCTTCTGCTGATGTTGATTAGTTGATTCAACACATACCTGATTGCAAGTATATAGATCCACTTAAATTCAAACATGAGTATTGTATCAACTAGGCATGCTATATATCATGTTGTGAAGTTTGTTAATCAGTAGCAATCATGAGTCCCACATTCAATTATCATTAGAGTATGTCTTCCGTAGGTGAGGCAAATCACTACATTCCACACTTAATGACTATGTACATTAAGTTATAAGTTCTATCTTGAGACAAATTACAGTCTCATGAATGCTTTGATGTTGAAGCTCTTTGACTTGATGTACAATGGATCACAAGTGATTCCTTTTTAGAGCTGAAATATGATCTTCATAGTCACCAGGTCTTTACTTTCGTAAAACAGAGGTGAACTTTAACCCAGGTCTTTGTTTACACAAAACAGAGGAGAATGAAGATCACACTTGTTAATCATATTCCCAGGTCTTTGTTCACACAAAACAGAAGGAATATGACTTTGCAAAGATAGAAGAGATATAAAGTATTTACATAGTGAGCTTGTGTAAGTGATTTGATCACATCAGGAGAGAACATACCTTCCTGATTCTCAAATGGAATCCTCACAGACAGTTACCGGATGCTGTTAGTTTGGCATGCTCTTAGCTTTGTTTCCACTCAAGATGAACCTACTCACATATCAGTATGATATAAGTCAGATTGAGTTTTTGTTTAATATCCAAGTATAGTCTACTATCATTTCCCTAATATAATGCATGTATAGATGTTTGATCAGCATTTAAGTTATCCTTAATGTTTACTCTGCACAAAGTCAGTCATATGCTTTTGTTGATTTATTCTAAGTTAATCATCCCCAAAGATTCTATAAGAAAATTAAATCTAACAGAATCAAATGCTTTAGTGAACAAATCAGCAAGCAGATTGGTTGTGTCTACTTTGACTAACTTGATTAGACCCTTTTCAGAGCAATCTCTCAAAATGGTATCTGATTTCATATGTTTGTTTTACTATGTTGAACTGGGTTAGCAGTTATAAACATAGCAGCTAAATTATCAATATGAATTGGTGTATGAAGGAAATTGTAACCATAATCAAGTAATTGTTTCTGCAACCAAAGTACTTGAAGCAACCTGCTGAAGCAGCTATGTACTCTGCTTCAGCTGTGGATACAGATACATTTGTTTGCTTCTTGCACTGCCATGAAACAAGTCTTGGTCCTAAAAACTGACATCCACCAGTTGTGGATTTTCTATTGTTGTTGCACCCTCCATAGTCACTATCTGAGTAGGAGTAGAGGCTAAATCTCCATCTTTGGGATACCAAAGTCCCAATGCAGGTTTGCCTTTCAGGTATCTGAAAATCCTCTTTACAGCATTCAGATGTGACTCCTTTGGGTCTGATTGATACCTGGCACAAACACAAACAGCAAACATAATGTCAGGTCTACTGGCAATTAATACATTAAGGAACAGATCATTGATCTATACAATCTTTGATCTACGGATTTGCCAGCAGGGTCAGGCACAATCTTGTCTATTGTTGATGCTGGTGTCTTGCATGAAGTGGAATCAGCAAGATTGTACTTCTTCAAAATTTGATGATGTACTTTTCTTGATTAATGAAAATGCCATCTGGTTTCTGATGAACTTGTAAGCCAAGGAAGAAAGTCAATTCTCCCATGGAGCTCATCTGAAATTCAGATTTCATCAAGTCTTCAAAGCTTTGACACAACTTCTTGTTAGTTGATCCAAATATTATGTCATCAACATATATTTGAACCACCAAAGATCTTGATGTTCATGTTTGAGGAAGAGTGTCTGATCAATTGTTCCTCTCTTGTAGCTATTCTTCAGCAGGAATGATGATAGTGTGTCATACCACTTTCTGGTGCTTGATGAAGACCATACAAAGCTTTATCAAGCTTGTATACTCTATGTGGATAATCAGGGTCTTCAAATCCAGGGGTTGAGCAACATAGACTTCTTCATCAATTTTCCCATAGAGGAAAGCACACTTCACTCCATTGATAGACTGTGAACTTCTTGAAGGAGGCATAGGCTAGGAAAACCCTTATGGCTTCAATCCTTGCAACTGGTGCAAAGACTTCATCATAGTCTATTCCCTCTTCCTGGGTATATCCTTGAGCAATAAGCCTAGCCTTGTTTCTCACTATGATACCTCTGTCATCCAGCTTGTTTTTGAATAGCCACCTTGTTCCAATTGGATGTTGACCCATAGGCAAGTCTACAAGAGTCCATACTTTTTGTTTTCTGATTGTTGTAGCTCTTCTTGCATAGCCTCAATCCAGCTGTTGTCTTTTAGTGCAGCTGTAATGTTTGCAGGAACTGTTTGGGAGAAGAAGCAGGTGAACAAACAAATGTTTTGCCACACCTCCTTTGTTCCTTGTAGTTCTTGTATTCAGATCTCTAATGATATTATCTGTTGGATGAGACTTGTGGATCCTGCTTGTTGAGACAGCATCAACTTGAACTGTGGTGTCTAAGTTGAGAACCCATTGAAGCAGATGGTGTCAGCTGAGAGTTGAGTCGATGAATAATAAAAGGCTCATGTTCATTTTGATCAGCTTGTGTATGAGTTGCTGCTGGGTTGTCTTCTTCCGCAGGAAGTTCTACGGAAGCAGCATTTGTTCTTCCGCAGAGGTGCTACGGAAGCAGCATTTTGTTCTTCCGCAGGAGTAACTGCAGCACTACGGACGCATTTTGTACTTCCATAGAAGATGCATTACCATTCATGGATGAACATTGTTGTGTTGCAGGCATGGTTTGTTGATTTACCCCTTCCTCTTTATCCCTTAGTTCAGCAGCTGAGGCAGGACTTACATCTGCGGATACTGATGCATCTGCGGATGTATTTACTGATGTAACTTTATGTTGCTGACTTGATTCTTGCTGAGGTGCAGTTGAAAGTTGTACCCGTGGTGGATCAGCTGTCAGGGGCACTTCATTCAAACTTGGAGGTACAAATGGATAGCATGTATCCGCAGCACCTGCATTGATCAGATAACCAGTGTTAATGATTCCGTTAATGCATCTATATCAAATAACCATATGATCCTTTTACATTAGTTGTAAACATGGATTCATCAAAAGAAACATTGGGAGTCTCTTCAACTATATTATTGTTCTGGAATATAGACCCTATATGATTAGAGGTGGATGAATATCCAACAAAGAAACCATCATAGGCTTTTCAGAATATTTTTCCAATTGTTCTTTAGTATTCAAACAGACACATGACACCCAAAAGCTCTAAGATATCCTATAAAAGATTTCCTTTTAAATAAGAGTCATAAGGTGTTTTATTATGTTCTTTGACTATCAAAGTTCTATTTTGAACATTGCAAGCTGTATTCACAGCTTCTGCCCAGAAAGTAATGGGCAACTGAGAATCAGCTAGCATTGTTCTGGCTGCTTCTATGAGTGTTCTATTTCTCCTTTCAGCCACTCCATTTTGTTGTGGAGTTTCTTGTGCACTGAATTGTCTTGCTATTCCTTTATTTCTACAAAAAGAATCCAAATCAGCATTAACAAACTCAGTTCCATTATCACTCCTAAAAATTTTAACTTTTAAATCAAGTTGATTCTCAATCTTGATCACAAAGTCCATTAATGTTTCAGATGTTTCACTCTTATGTTTTTAAAAAGAAGACCCATGTGAATCTGGTGAAATCATCTACTATCACCAAGCAATATTGCCTTTTTCCAATGCTCAACACATTGGTTGGACCAAAGAGGTCCATGTGAAGCAATTTGAGTGGTGTATTGTTAGTGTTAATGTTTTTTGGATTTATGAGACACTCGGTGTTGTTTTCCTTTATAACATGAAGAACAATGATTAGAACAGGAAATTCTTTCTTGGTAATCCAATGACTAAATCATTTTTCACCAATTTATTCATGTTCTCATGTTGAATGGACAAGCCTTCTATGCCACAGTTGAAGATTCATCTTCTGAAATTTAGTGACAGGATCTCAGCCTCTCGTGTTGATCAATTAGATTATGTTTGTAGCGGATTTAGCACATTAATTAGCAATTAAAGCAAGAACATAAAAGATATTGCAATTAAAGCATAACATAGAGAGGGAAGAGTTCTGCAAAGCAATAAATGTTCTATTGGTCGCACGTTTCGGCAATTAAAACAGTATGGTTACCCATCCTTTATAGGCGGCAAAAGGATGGGCTGATGTCCTTTTTCTGACATCACTGAATATTCAAATTACAACTGACAAAACATAAACTACTGAAGATGTCAACAACTGACATCTTCTTACAAAAGTTCCTAAGTGCTGACAAAAGTAAACTACTGAAATCCTACAACGACTGAAGAACAAACTCTTCAGTCGTTTATAACTACTGATACTATAACAACTGAAGAACATGCTCTTCAGTTGTTGTACAACTACTGAAATGAATAAACTACTGATAAGAAAAACCACCACAACAATTGAAGAAGACTTCTTCAGTTGTTGTGACAAACTCTGAGTCTTCAGTACTTGGTCTTCAGACTTGGCTTCAGATGATATAACACTGATGACTTCAGTAGATATCATCAGTTGTTGTCTTCAGTCTTTGTCTTCAGACTTTGTGCTTCAGTAGAAGGTCTTCAGTTCTTTAGTTCTTCAGCTTTTGATTCTTCAGTACTTGTCTTCAGTACTTGAAGTCTTCAGTACTTGTAAGATCAGTACTTCAGACTTCAGTACTTGGTCTTCAGTACTTTGGAGTCTTCAGCTGATATTCTTCAGTTCTTTGATCTTCATACTTGTTCTTCAGACTTTGTCATAACAGCAGAAGGCTGGAGCTAATATGCTCTCGAGTTTGACATTCAAGCAAGAGAACACAATAGCTGATGAGAGTCTTCAGATGTTCTCGAGTCTGACATTCAAGCAAGAGAACATTGTAACTGATGGAGTCTTCAGCAGTTGTAGCAGTGGCATGTGGGACTTAGAGGTTTTCCTGATCTTGGCTCATTGGTTCTTTTGGTCCAACAACTCCCCCTGAACCAATGCAGCCAAACCTCTAATTATTGGATGTCCCACTTATGGTGGCATAATGATTGGTCTATTTCCTTCTAGATCAGATTAGAAGTTGACCCAGATAAGCACTGGCCAGAGAGGTAGTCTCAAGTGTTTGTTTGGCTAAGTATGGATGGGAGCTCTGTCTTGGGGAATTGGACACAGAGCTGTTGCCCCATCCATGAGATCTACCTCCCTCGTACAAGCCGGTAGGATTCTCTACAGTACCTGAAGAAAGATCATTTGTTCTTCTTTGGACAGGTCTTCAGCTCACCTTCGAATAACCCTCCCGACCGTACAGCTCTGAGAGGTACTTGACCTTCTTCCATTTTTGAGCTCAGTGTTGTGATTTGCCTATATGCAAACTCATCAGGGTGTTTTACCCTCTAACAACAAAGTGAGCTCATTCCTACGAAATTCTCAAGCTTCTATAGACCAGACCCTTCCTAACCACCCTATTATCTAGCATTGAAAAGGGTGATTGGCCGGCTCTATAAGCTTTCTCGAATTCATCCACTATTCCCCAGGGTTTATTACAATAGCCACAGAGATCTCTTCATCTACGATTCTCTTTAGCTGGCTTTTGTATCTCACAGGCATGTCCTTCTTGACTATCCTGTGAGCCACCCTTGGGTCAGGCCAAGTTCTCACCCTCTCCCTTTCATATTGAAAGGTTGTTTGAGGGGAATAACCTCAGAGCTTCTCTCTGCATGTTTATTATAGAGGTGGTAGCAGTATAACATTTGTCATGCTTTTCAGCATTTCCTCATCATGTCTTTTCTGCTGCTCCTCCTCTTCTAACTTAACCTTCACAGTGTCCTGCTGTGAGGTGGGATTGATGGTTTGTGGTTTGGCTTTGGGTAGAGGTATAACTGCTGAGAGTGGCAGCTATCCTCCTCATCATCCTCTTCTTCATCTTGCAGCCTCAGCACCCTTCTCTTCTTCTCAAGGGTGGATCATTGGCTGCGGGTTTGGTGGTAAGGAGTTGGTTTTGTGGGTTGTGGTTGGGTTGTTGGTGTGGGAGTGTTGGCAGGCACTGCTAGCACCTAGAGATAAGGCTGGTTTGGTTAGCTTGACTAGCAGTGTCCTGTTCCCAGCACCGGCTTCAGATAAGCCTCTGCGACCAGTCCCTTTGTAAATCACCACCGAACGAACAATCTTGTGGTTATTGCCAAGATTTGTCCCTGGTCCATGCCTTAACATCAAGGACTGGTCTGCCCAGTACTTCGAAGTGAACCTACTCATAGCCTCAAGTTTCTGTCTTTCCTCTTGGCTATTAGTCCATCGGTACTCATCTCTCTCCTCTCCATATTCCTGATCTCTTGATCTAGCAAGGCAGTGTCCTTGTCAAAGCCTTGCCTGAACAGCTGTTCAATGACTTTGTTCATTGAACGGTTATGTTCAGCATCAGCCTCCTTGACAAGGGCTGCTAGATCAGGATCAGCCACCTTCTTTCCCTCTCCCTTATTCTTATCAGTGATACTGAAATCCTTTTGGATTTCAGCCACTTCTATATGCTCTACCTCCCTCACTTTCCTCTTCCCCTTCTCCCTCACCCTACTACTCTCCTCAGCCAACTCCCTCTCTACCACCACCTCTTTTTCTGCCTCTTTCCTCCTCCTCCCCTCCCCTCTTCCTCTTGTCTTGCACTGATGTCTCCCCCCTTTTTGGGTGCATTGGTTGGGGTTTGACTATCAGCAAGAGCCTTATATGGCAACCTCCACCATGGTTGTATATATGTGGGAAGCCTCTCATCAAGGTTTGAATAACTATATCTTTAAGGATTGGTGTGATGAGAGGCAGGGATTTCTGGAGGATAGCATCCAGCTGCTCAGGGGGGTTCTGTCCCTGAGAGCTAGTGCCAGAAGCAGGGGCTGGTGCTGAGTTTGTGGGAGTGGCTCAGTGTTTGTGAGACCTTCGGGTGAAGGTGCCATCTGTGGGTAGTGGTGGCAGATGGACTTCTATCCTGAGTCATTTGAGCAAGCAGCTCTTTGAGTCTGCTTATCTCATCCTCAAGGATAGTGTTTTGAGCTACTACATCGTAGAAGAAGCTCAGGTCATCATCAGCATGAGCTGAATCACCTGACCTCCTGACATTGTCAGGATGAACATGTCCTGAGTGTGGCTCAGTAATGACATGTGCCCCTTGTTCATGGTACTGGGGACTTCTGGCCTCCGGATTGGATCCATCATCGGCCATTGCCTCTGGTGAGGTCTTAGTGATGTTACCAGCTTCACCCTGCTCAGATGTTGATGCAGGGGAAGTGGCAGCCTCACCAGATTGTTCTATCTCCCTAGCCACACTGGGAGATTGAACTGATTCTCTGTGCTGTGGGCTCCTATCAGCACTTGTGCCCACCCCCTCTTCGGTTGGAGTCTCCCCAGTGTAATAGGTTTCTGGGAGAGGGTGGAGTGCTCAGATCGGTCAGCACTTTGGCTATTACCAATGTTGGGCTTAGTGGGCGGTCTCCTCAGTATTGGGCTAGAAGCAGTATGCACATGGGGAGGACTGTGCTCTTCAATGGCAGTCTCCTCAAGTGAGAGAGACCCCAGTAATGTGGTTGCCCCAAAATTGGTTGCATCAGGCTCCTGTTGAGAGGAAGCCTGTGCGGTTGTGGTGGGTGGAGTCGTGGTACCTGCTGGGAGAATCGAACCAGCAGGCACATCCTGCCTTTGTGTGGCAGGGCATCCTCAGGGGACTCATCTCCCTGAGTAGCCTTTTTGGCTTCTTTTTGGCTTTTGGCTTGGTGGGGACTTTGGATTTGGAGGTGGAGGCTGTGGTTCCAGCTGCGTGGTTTTTCGCAGCCGGCCAGCCTGTTTGAGTGTGGGTCAGTGTTGTGCCTGGAGTATACCTCAGCTTGAACAGCCATGGCAGGGACCCCAGTGCCAACTAGTCCCTCAGCCTGAAGCTGGTTTTCGATCATGGCCATTATGAACCGTGGATACAAGTTCCAACGGTTAGAAAAGGTTTTGTGGCCATGTCCTTGAGTTCCAAAATAAAAGATCAGTAAAATTTAAAGTTGTTTCTCAAGGATAGAATACAATACCTGCTGCCACCTTTGGACATCTGGTCCCACGAAGAGGTCTTGGGAGCCAGACAGACATTCACCATGTGGAAGATCAGTCGTTGAGGGTCGGGAAATGTTTCTTCAACAAGGTGGAGGCGAGAGGTTACCCTGATAGTCATGGGATGTGAATGAAAGATCCAGGTACCTTTGGGGTAGAAGTTGGGTGAGTGGCATCCTCCAGCTCTAGGTTTGCGTATGGTGGCTGGAGTGATAACCACGGGTTTTGCCGTTGACGGAGGACCGGAGGAGACCTCGTCATTCCTGCTCTCCGTTTGGACGTTGACATTTGTCCAAAACTCCGTCAAGGAGTCGGTGTATAGAGTGGGGTTCAGAGAAAAGCCGTTTGTATGGTGAGTCGTGCATAAGATCGACGGCTTGGTGAAATTTGGGCCATAATGGCGATTTGTAGGTGGGCGACACAGTTGTGTCGAGGTTTCAGTTGCATGTTCGCCATTAATGGTGTATGGGAATTTCAGAGGTTTGTAAGATTAGGTCAAGTGAGGAGTAATGCTCTGAAGGTGGGGTATTTATAGGGTAGGGCAAAGGTTGAAAGAAAACTACTGAAGGTTTTTGGTGTTATTGATCAGTTGTTTAACACTGATGACGTGTTTTTAACCTTCAGTGGTTGTAACATCTGAGGACTTGGTGTTAGCCTTCAGTAGTTGAAACTACTGAGACCTTGGTTTTGTCCTTCAGATGTTGTAAACGTCTGAAGAGTTACTGTCAGTCTCATAGTTATAAACTACTGATGACCTAGTATTCTTCTTCAGACGTTGTAACACTGAAGACTTGGTGTTAGCCTTCAGTAGTTGTAAACTACTGAGATCAGTAGTTGTGAACTACTGAAGACATGGTATTGCTTCAGTTGTGTAACAACTGAGGACTTGGTGTTAGCCTTCATAGTTGTGAACTACTGATGTCAGTAGTTGTGAACTACTGAAGACATGTTTGTCCTTCAGTTGTTTTGTGTATGAAACGCAGCTGTTGTTATCAGCTGATGAGAAATTACTCATCAGCTGTTTTCCGTCAAATCAGTTGTTCATACTAGCCTCCACACTTACTCATCAGCTCTTTGGCTGACTTTCAGATGTTTCATCGACCCTTCAGCTCTGTGAATATTTATGCGTTCAGCTCTTGTGATCAGATGTTCAAAGTGCTGATGAAATATTCTTCAGCTGGTGAACAAATTTTTGTCTTCAGTATTGTGTAAGATTACACATCAGTACTTGTGAGCAAATTTGTTCTTCAGTACTTATTTATGAAAATCATACATCAGTAGTTGTAATCCACTTCACTACATCAGTTGTTTTTCAATAAATAATGTACATCATACTTTGAGTCATTTTAGTCTTCAGTAGTTGTGAAAGAGCTGAAGACTAAATTACTCATCAGTACTTATATTTGACCTTTGCTCTTCAGTAGTTGTGAACTAAGAGTCCAGCATAGGTCAAATCAATCAAGCTGCAGCATACCAAGCCTTAGTACCAAATTTTGGAATGTGGCACTATCTAAAGGCTTAGTAAAAATGTCTGCAAGCTCATCAGCACTAGGCACAAACTTAGGATCAATCAGACCTTTCTCATAGCAATCCCTGATAAAATGATGTCTGATCTCAATATGTTTGGTCCTAGAGTGCTGACTGGATTCTTAACAATACAAAGAGCTGAAGCACTATCCATTAATAATGGAGTCTTAGTCTCAGTAATGCCATAATCCGAAGTTGGTTCTGAAGCCAGAGTATTTGAGAGGTACAACTTGCAGCAGCAATATACTCATCAGCTTCAGCAGTGGATGTAGCAATTGATGTTTGTTTCTTACTCTGCCAAGAAACTAAACATTGCCTAGGAATTGGCAACCACCAGAAGTGGATTTTCTGGTGACTTTGCATCCTGCATAGTCACTATCAGAGAAGCAACTAATTTGCAGAATGCCCAGCTGAATACCAAAGTCCTAGTGATTGGGTACCTTGCAGATATCTAAAGATCCTTTTGACTGCAATCAAATGGGATTCTTTAGGTGCAGCCTGAAATCTAGCACAGCACATGTTGAAAACATGATGTCTGGTCTAGAAGCTGTAAGGTACATCAAGGACCCAATCATACATCTGTAAGGGTTTCATCAACCGCTTTACCTTTCTGATCACCCTAGTTGTGTGATGCTGCTCATGGGAGTAGAACAGGCTTACAGTTTTGTAAATCAAAACTTATTCAACAATCTTTGAATACTTGGACTGATGGATGAAGATTCCATCATCCAGTTGTTTGATTTGCAACCCAGAAAATACTGTAATTCTCCCATAGCACTCATTTCAAATCTCAGCTTCATAAGCTTGTAAATTCATCACACAACTTTGGATCAGAGGATGCAAAGATATGTCATCAACATAATCTGAACAAGGAGCTTATTTGTCCCACAGTCTTGATGAATAAGGTTTTATCAATGGTGCCCCTAGTGAATGTATTCTCTAGAAGAAAGGTTGAGAGTGTCTCATACCAGGCTCTAGGTGCTTGCTTCAGCCCATAAAGAGCCTTATCAAGCTTGTACACCCAATCAGGATGTTTATTGTCCTCAAAGCCTGGTGGTTGACACACATAAACCTCTTCTTTATTTTTCCATATAGAAGGCACTTTTGACATCCATTTGATAAACCTTAAGACTGTGAAAGGCAGCATAAGCTAAGAACAGTCTAATTGCTTCTAGTCTGGCACATGTGCAAAGGTCTCATCATAATCGATTCCTTCCTCCTGTGCAACCCTTGAACACCAGTCTGGCCTTGTTCTTGACAATTTGGCCCTTCTCATCTGTTTTGTCCTGAATACCCACTTGGTGCCTATAGCACACTTACCTTTGGGTAATGGAACAAGCTCCCACACTTGCTGTTTCTTCTTGAATTGAAGTAGCTCAAGCTGCATAGCTTCCACCCATCCATTGTCTCTTAAAGCAATATGATAGTTCTTTGGTTCTTGCTGACTGATGAAGAGCATAGAAGCAGAAGTTGGACAATTGATTCCTGGTTGAAACTCCAGCATGGATATCCCAATGATTTGTGAATGGGGTGATTCTTGAGCTCTGATGTGGTCTGAAGAGGATGAAGTCAGTACTCACCTCTCAGGATTTAGTGACAACTGCCTAATTCCACTGAAACCTGATGCTCCTGTAGTCAGCAGCTCCATCCACTACAAAAGGATGATGAGATTTCTGCTTGCTCTACTTCATTTGAGCTGCCATCCTCTACATGGTTTCAGGAATATCCATTACCATCTGTTGCTGGGATGGGTCTACAAACACTTGCACAGATTATAGTTATCA
>JABSNV010000642.1:145000-153714 GCA_024085815.1 Flaveria linearis | reverse complement strand
GGGCCCCAAAAAACGCTTAAGCCGCCCTGTTATAGAAGCTTCTACCGGATAAAGGATGCTCCGAATACAAATGTTGTTCAAAAAAAATAAAAAATACAAAGTAAATGAAGAATGATTGTGGTAAGTTTTGAACTTGAGGCTTGTAATGTAAACGCTCAATCATCTCTTTGTTTTATTTGCATCTATGAAATTAATAGGATAACGAGTTTAACTTGGTGTTTAATGTTAAAGAGACTATATTACCAAGTAAAAAATCAATTATAATTTTTCGCTTTCTAAAATTTATATATTACATATTTATCCATTTCACTAAAATTAACTTATTAAATGACTATTCATCTTTATTTTTATTAAGATAAATTACGTATTTTCTTCGTAAGACACAAATAACGTATTCCGAGTCTTCTGTATTAATAAAAACAAAAAAATTACATCTTCAAATTCAAAAGTTTAAAAAACTTCATCTCAAACAAACAATCACCGCTATATCAAAGTTACATATATGCTATACAAATGAAAAATATGTAACTGATTTTATGAGTTGAGGAAATATGTATAATAATGATTTTTAGAATGAAAAATATGTAAATATCTCGATTTTAAATTGTTCATATTCAGTCAAGTGCCTTTCATTTGTTGTCACGACTTATGTCGACCAATCAATTTTACTACGTCTACATCAAATATTTGTCTCTTTAACACATCCGAATAAAATTGAAAAAAACAAACCTTGTATAAACTAAAAAGCATTGTGATAAAGTGACAATTTGATTAAAGCCACTAGAATATAATTGGGCCAGTTAATAGAAGGCTTTTTGTTATGAATGGGCCGTTCAAACGCAAAGGCCCAACTTTTCGTACCGTAAAAACTAATGTGTAATTTTTTCCCTCACGAGTATTCATAGTGGAATCTCTAAAAATATGTAAGTGTTTTTTTATATTATATAGAATGATTTTGAGTGGTTATAAGTGAATAATAAAGAAAGTATTATTGTTGATTGGTATATTTATAAATCAATGTTCAACCCCTATAATTTTTTTAAATATTTTTCAAAATGGTTGTGAGTGAAGGAGAGAGAGAAAAAATAATGATAAGGTATTTAATTGAAAAAGATAGATGAAAAATAATGATTTTTAAGGTATTTAATCATTGTTAATGCTCTGAGTTGTGTTTATTATAGATTACAAAAAAAAAACGGATCCTGAACTGAAACTAACAAACTTGCTTGAACCGGACCAGTTTGAATCAAGTTTGTCAAGAACTGGTTAGGGTTGAATTTAAACCGTCGGTTTGTGATTGGTTTGAAACCGGGTTTACCCAAACCACATGTCCGCCAAAACCAAACCGAACACTTTCATCTCCAGAACCTTGTTTATAACCCGAACGAAACACTTCCATTTTTCTGTTAATACATCTCGGTTATTTGATCGGATAATTAGGCTCGGTTAAATGTAAAATAACAATAATAATATAATAACGTTTCTTTGTAGGAAATAAAGTTAAGCACACAATGATGATCACGACATTCTAAGCCTTGATTGTTTCAATTTGTGTAACTATAAAAAAAATACATATAATAAAAACACAATACGAGCTAAGATTATATAAACTAAACATACATTTGAGTTCAAAATGACAAATTAAAACATGTTAACGAGTCATTCGTCGATTGGACGTATTGACCTATCGGATCAAACAAGTATTATTTTTCATTTTAAAATTTTATATAACATTTAATATTTTCTGTTTCTAAACATCCGTTTTGTTGTTTGGGTTCTCGATTTTCAGGATTTAGACATGATATTGTGAGATTATGAGTTTAAATTCCATTTTTTCTGTTGATTCATTTTTGTGACAATGGATGGTGGTGGTGGTGTCCAGTAAGTGGTAGTGGTGTTGGTGGTACGTGGTGGTGGTGGTGGATGGCATGTTAATTGACAAAACGAGGATGTTGGATATTTTTAAAGAACATATTATTAAGATTATTTTTATATTATATATTTGACCCGTTTTACCTATTATATGCTATAAACCTACCTAAACAAACAAGTATCAACCCACACTACAAGAAATGTTCTTATTAGCGGCGACATGATTAGCAATGACAGTGGTTATTAGAGGCGAGAAATCATCGCTAATAGTTTTTACGGCGATAAGTGAGACTTTTTGTCGCTAAAGGCCGAAATCTTTGTAGAGCAAGAACATCATACTTGTTAATCCTATATGTCATTGTGCAAAAAGAACATATTTGAATTTGAATCATATAATGTATGTGGATGTCATCCAAGTATCGAACTTAGATTATGTTGACTATCGTATGAAACTAATTTATATAATATTATGTATATTTTTATACCAAATTTAACTAAAATCTATGTATGAACAACTATGACAAAATGGGGCATAACATGAGCTACGTGGGTTGTCTTTACATGGTATGTTTTATTCATTTATTAACTTGTCACTATTTTAACACCTGAAGATTCTTTTTACCCGTTTATTTTTATTTTCTCGTCACGTGACATAATCTCAGCTCCTCTTCTTTATACAATTGTTAATATTCATTGTAATGAAACATAATTTTTATAAAAGCATAAGCTGATTGGTTTTAAAAGATAGTGGATTTAAGAAGCAACTCGTATACTATCCTCAACAAATGGGATCAACATGATTTATCACAAAAAATTGTGTTGTTAGATGAATGTGGTTGGACTATAATTTGAGTAAGTCTTTTTGTGAGCTTGATTAGCATTCACATCTTATTCCCCATTTAATTGTGAGTGTATTCCTCAAATTATAGGAATGATTGTGAGTGGTTGTAAGGAGGAGTAGAAAACGTTATTGTTCATCTATATATATTTGAAAACATATCCAACCTTATAAAATTTTAGTATTTTTGTAAGTGATTGTGAATGTGGTAGAGAGAAAATGTAATAATAAATGTATAAAAAAAAGTATTATTTAATTAAAAAAGAGAGAAAAATAATAATTTTTAATGTAATTATAAAAATAAAGATGAAAAACAAGATGTGAATAAGACTTGGAGGAAATCATTGAACTTGAGGATAATATGAGAACTTTCATCATGTCCAAAGTGGATACATTTGACTTTTTAACAATACTTATTATATAGATCTTGATTATAATTCGTGAGTAACAACAAAATAGTGTTTTTGTGGGCCTAACATTACACAAGAACTATGATAAGAAAAAATATAAACTAAATTGTAATATTTTAAAGATAATCTTTGGAGATAGACTAAAGGATCAAAGCAAATACCACATGGGCATTTTGTAGAACTTGAAAAGCAAAGAAATGCATAGAAAATAAGATGTTCACTTTGTTTTCTTTTTGAAATCCCATTGACATTCACAATCATTTTTTTATATCACATTAACATCACTTGGCTTTTACTTTCAATTGTAAGGAAGTGCATCCTAGAAGATAAGAAGAAGCTTTGGGATGTGTTTTGACTTTTATATTAAAACATATCTTATAGATAAGAGTCAATGTAGTGGCCAACTCTTTCATAACTTTGAGTGTGGACTCTTTATTGTTCAGGAGCTATCAACCCTATTAGGTTTTGATGTTATAGTGAAAGTTTTCAACCAAATAAAAACAACTTGTTTAGAGAAGAACAAACCTAAGAAAATTACAAAAGTTCCTTTCATCAATAATATTTTGAAACGTCAATCTAAAAGAATGTTATTACATTTTGGTTATAAGAGAGTCAATGGATACTGAAATCTCCCCCTGTCAATGAACATATTTGTATACATTGTTGGTACAACCTTTTTGCAACTCTTATAAAATATGTTTCACAAACTCATGGCTTACAAGTCTTGATACATATGACAAAGACCACCACTTAAAAACGGTGACTTTTAGGACCATCTTTTGTAACAAGAGCTTTTTTGGAGGGCTAAATATGACTACTTTTAGGACCATTGCAAATGCTAAAAAATGAGGGGTGTAGAAATGATTTGGTATATTCTAAAGGGAAAGTCATTTCAAAGTTGTGGTCCTTAAATCTTTCTATATATGGATTCTCTTTCTTCTCACTTAAACCTCATAAGTTGGATTGTAATTTATGGCCTCCATTTAATCCATAGATACACCAATCAAGAAACAAATGATTATGGTGTGACAAATCCTTTGAAACTAAGTAAAAAATAATTAGGCTATACAATGGTATCTTCCATCATGATTATTTAGAGATAAACACTAATCTTGGTTGTGAACTTTTTTTTTATTTAATTCTATTTCATCCTAATCATAACACTCATTCGTAAGGACTTACACTTCTAATAAGAATAATGCTTATGACTTGAGCATCATAGTAGAATCAAAAGTCTCGTGATCCCTCGAAGTGTTAAACTAAGTCGCTAAAACTTCCCATAAACCAAACACCTTGATACTCAAACTTTATGTGTTGATTAATGACATGTCAAGGGAGACCTTGAGTGTTTATAAACCTTCAAGTTTCTTGCTATGTTTTATTTCATTTTATGGGATTTATGCTCTCTATCTATGCTTATGCTACATTGCATACAAATATATTAAAAAAAACTAACTTCCTTTTGACTTTAACAAATACATAATTGTGTCGTGTCAAACTAGGTCTAATTAATCATGCACAAGGTTATGAGCTCTAAGCATATATCACATATCACATCGGAATTCATAAGAGACCTAAACCATATAAAGGGCTATAAAAAGTAAAGAGATGCTACAAATTCATATATACTACAGTCATGCATGACCACTGAACCTGTTTAAAATAAATTAAAAAATAAAAACAACATTTTGTAAGATCAACCTGTCAAGCCATTTAAAACTTGATAACTAATTGTATAAAGTCTGGCAACTCGTTGAACTTGTTGAGATAAATGGGTTACACGGTAGTTTTTAGGTTACACATTTTCAAGACTATCCAAGGTTATAATTGATGTCTTTGACATAAATAAATACATGAATCTTTTTTGGGTTTATGATTCAACTAGAAAGTTGTTCATCAACATAATTTTAGTAAAGTTGCATTATCTCAGACAAAGTTGTTCATCAACATAATGTTAGTAAAGTTGCATTATCTAAGACAAGTGAAATTATAACAGATATCAATATAAGTTAGAAGGTATGAAGTACATGTTTATTGGAGACTTATGATTTCACACACCAATGAACACGAGCGTTCCATAGGGAGGCAACCTCTTTGCAGGGTTGTAGGGGAGAAGAATTGCATCGTTTCAACTGAAATGTAGTCATAGTTCCCATACATATAAAAGAGGAGTTTGTGGTCTGTCTATTAGTAGGTTTTTGAGATCTCATTTGTTATTAAAATACAATCATTTTCTCGTTAAACCTTATAATTGTGTGATTAACAATACGAAACCATATGTGTGTGTTGTGTGATTAAATGGATTTATGCATGTTAAAATGATATATATAAAAAAACATAAAAAAAAGTCAACTCAAAATATTCCTAAATCCTAATGAATGAGGTGTCTCCTTCAAGAATCTTTGCAAAAGTAGGTATGATCCACCGATAGCAACACAAACACGAATCTTTGTGTTTCACCTATCGACAAAATCATAAAAACAAATTAAACATAATTGAGCATGGGCGTTAAAGAAGATATATGTGCTTTAGAAATCATATGACAAGATACAACTGATGATCATCATGATGATCATGATGATGATGATGGTGGTCGGCAATGGCACCTTGTGTGGTCGTTAATGGTGTTTTTGCCGCATTTCTTCAAATGCCACCCTTTATCGGACCACCGCACCACCGTCACCTTTATCCCTTCATGATTCCTGCATTTGTATATGACGCTCAACTCTTACACGTTTCTTTTGAAGCATAAATTCTTATATGATCATATGATATACAGTCAAAGAGCGCGTGCAATTGTGCTTGACTTAGCTTTCGCTTTGCGCAGGCCTCAGGGGGCCAGATCACGAGATGCACACAGTCTTGTCATACCTTACATTTTGGGCTATATGTTGTTCTTTGTGTTTCGAACTCATCACCTCAAGATCACAAAATAACAATTGTACTGGTTGCTTCAAGGCTCGTCCTTATATGATATATAGTACATATTTTATATATAATTCAATGATTGCTATAGATTTATAAGATCACATCTAAGAGCTTCTAATTTATAATCTTACATCGGCGCGATTCGAAAGGTTTGATGAAAAGGTTTTGAACACATTTGAGATAATGTTTTTGTGTAACTTGACTTGTAGGAGAGTAGATATGAACACCGGGGAGGGTGATGTGGCAAAAAAGCCGCTAGGAACACTGCCCTAGAACCTCAGGTTCGGCTCGGGGTAGGGTGAGATCGAGTCTCACCCCCGGATCAAGCCGTTGCTCAAAACTAAATTTCCCCGTATCAATGGCTAATTTTTTATGAAAAACATATTAAATACGATAACTATCAACCTTTTACGGCAAGTTTTATATGCATTTCTCCCTATAAAACCAACCTCAACCAAAAGCTACAATCGTTAAACAACCATCGACTTCAATAACATATGATAATGACATGTGGCAATAAGGCGGGTTCTGTAAATCTCATTAACTTGCAAATTTTGAATGTGTTTCAAAATCTTGATGTTTTCCCACAAACGGCTAACTTTACGCCACCAATCACAACAATCTCAACTATTTGCCAACAACTTTCGTTTTCAAACACTTTCCAACAACGCCCTTCGACCTCCCAATTTCACGCCTATCGCGAGTGAGCTGAAAGTGTAACTGAAACACATGGAACAACTGAATCTCTTTCTCGAGTCGAGTAGTGAAGTCATGTTGAGGGATATAAACAAGTTCGACGACACTACAACAAGGCCAATCATCATTATAGTGATCAATCCAATGAAGATATACTACGTGAGATTCTTATATTTTTAAAATTTTAGGTGGTGTTTGTTTTTCTGAAAAAGAGCTTCTGAAGCTCTTTTGTCTGCGCCAAAAAGAGGCGGGCAGATGTTTCTGGTCTGCAGACTGTTTGTTTTTCTGAAGATGTTTCACTAAAAAAGGTCTGCGTGACCTCTTCTTCAAGAAGAGGTGGACTAAAGTCTTCAGAGGTCTTCTCACCTCTTCTTCACATATCAACCCTAAACCCCCAACTCATTTCATACAACTTCACATACCCACACCCCACAATCGGTCTGCTCCCGTCGCCTCCCCCCGTCGCCACTCCACCGTCGCCAATCCCCCCCCATACCCCCTCGCCACTACCCCCTCGCCACTCCCCCCGTCGCCACTCCCCCCGTCGCCACTCCCCCTTCTGCTCGATTAGGTTTCACTGTCGCGCCCTCGCCGTCCTGCTCGATTAGAGTTCAAATCTTATGGTAAATTTTTGATCTTGTTGCTGATTTCTTGAACTTGTTTCAAATCTGCTCGATGTTGTTGATGATGATGATGTTGTTTGAACTTGTTTGATTTCTGTTGATGATGTTGTTGATGTTGATGATGTTGTTGATGATGTTGTTTGAACTTGTTTGAACTTGTTTGATTTCTGTTGATGATGTTGTTGATGATGATGATTGGGTGCCTCTTAGACCCGTTTCAAATCTGCTCGATGTTTGAACTTGTTTGATTTCTATTGATGATGTTGTTGATGATGATGTTTGAACTTGTTTGAACTTGTTTGATTTCTGTTGATGATGTTGTTGATGATGATGATTGGGTGCCTCTTAGACCCGTTTCAAATCTGCTCGATGTTTGAACTTGTTTGATTTCTATTGATGATGTTGTTGATGATGATGAAATTGGAGAAGAGTTGAGATGATGATGATCTTGTTTGAATTAAAGCTGAGCATAAGAACAAACTTGAATAAAGCTGATGTTGTTGATGAACAAACTTGATGATGTTGTTTGATCTTGTTGATGATGTTGCCCATGAACTAGTTGAGATGATGATGATCTTGTTTGAACTAGTTGAGATTGAACATGCAGAGCTGATGTTGTTGATGAACAAACTTGATGATGTTGTTTGATCTTGTTGATGATATTGTTGATCTTGTTGATGATGTTGAGATTGAATTTGCTTGTTTATTGGTTAATAGACATGGGAGATAAACATCAATGGACGACTAAGCAATTAAAATGCTTATTAGAGGTTAGCATTGACGTGGTAAATAGTGTGGGTAAAAGAGGTTTAAGCTTGTATAAAGACTCATGGAGTAAGGTAGCAAAAGCTCTTAAGGAAAAGTTCGGCATAGATATGACTCAAAAACAATTGAAAAACACATATGACAATCTTAAAGCCAAATACCAAGGATGGGTGATTCCCAATATTGAAGAGGATGGCGCCATTTCCGTTGGTTACACAAAGGAATATAACCATTGCATGTTTCGCGCTACATAACTTTATAAGGAAAGAGGGTTTGAGCGATGATTTCTTTACACAATATGATCAACCCGATATGTCGCTAGGAAATAGACATGCGAACGTTGATGCTGATGAAGATGAGGTTGAAGGACTTGGTGCTGCATCAGATCGGGAATACATGACTCAGTTACGAGATGAAATTGCTGAGCAGTTAATGAATGTGTCATTCGGAAATAATATGGAATGAATGAGCTAAAAATATTGTTGTGGTTTAATTTATATTAATTCAGCATTGTATAACTCTTTTAACAATTTATTTTAATTTCAGTTTATTGTGACAGTTTATTTAAATTTCTGTTTATTT